>JAFVLL020033677.1:0-72377 GCA_021397915.2 Tor tambroides | reverse complement strand
TTTACATGCAATGAATCTAAAATATATGAAAGTTTCACTTTTTGAAATAACTTACAAGAAAAAATGAACTTTTTCACGACATTCTAATTTGAGATTCACCTGTAAAGCTGTCAAAATGAACATCTTAGCAATGCATATTACTAATCAAAAACGAAGTTTTGATATATTTACGGTAGGAAATTTACAAAATATCTTCATGGAACATGATCTTTACTTAATATCCTAATGATTTTTGGCATAAAAGAAAAATCTATCATTTTGACCCATACAATGTATTTTTGGCTATTACTACAAATATACCCGTGCTACTTAAGACTGGTTTTGTGGTCCAGGGTCACCTCTATTACAACATTCATTTGATAGCCGTAAATGAGCAGTTTACCCTCAGGCCATCCAAGATTTGAGAGTTTGTTTCTTGATCCGAACCTATTTGGAGAAATGTAGCATTACATCACTTGCTCACCAATAGGATCCTCGGCAGTGAATGGGTGCCGTCAGAATGAGAGTCCAAACAGCTGATAAAAACATCACCATAATCCACACCACTCCAGTCCATCAATTAATGTCTTGAAAAGCTGCATGTTTGTAATAAACAAATCAATCATTAAGGCATTTCAACTTTAAACCATCACTTCTTGCCAAAAAATGAGTCCATAATCCATAATAATGCTTCCCTTAGAGAAAAGGCCATCTTCTGTTGTCTGACATATTTGTTTAGGACTGTTTTCGCTTGTAAATGGTGCTTGAACTGTTCATATAACTGTACATATTATGGTATTTCAGCCAGAAACAACAGTTTGAAGTAATGGATTTGTTTATTGCAAATATGCAGCTTTTTGCTTCACAAGACGTTAATTGATGGACTAGAGCCATGTGGATCTTTTGAAATGTAATCAATTAAAAATATAACCATTAATTTACAACAAAACATTGCATTTTTTGTCAAATAAGGTGATGCACAATAGAGCTTGTATACTGTAAAACTGATTAAAAGTAACTTGCTTATTATATTGCTTAAAACAGTAAAAATATTAATAACAATAAATAATATTAATTTTATTGTTGCTTGAATGTGTGTAGTAGGGGAAACTGCACTGCTCATTCACACAGAATCAAGCCAAACATGAAGATCTGCACGCATACTTAGGCTATTCAAAAGTTTGTTATAGATATCTTGGATTTATTTTCTCTGATAAATATCGATATTGATTAAATGTAAATGGTGAAGCAGCAAACTGGTTTGGGTTCTGTTCTGTGTAGATTAATGGCTGTCTTTAATGAAATACTCAATGTAGTTGATTTTTACATGCTGCAGGCCAGGAGAGGTGGGGAAAAGAAAACACATCTGCCACATAGCAGGCTGTGAAAAGACCTTTCGAAAGACTTCGCTGCTGCGGGCCCATGTCCGGCTGCACACGGGAGAGAGACCCTTTGTGTGCAGCTGGGTCTTCTGCGGAAAACGATTCACACGCAGTGACGAGCTGCAACGACACGCCAGGACACACACAGGTATCCAAGCTTCAGATGCACACATGCACTAAATACAAGTGTGACGCATCAGTGTTTAAATTCTCCTCCTTTTTTGCCTGGTTTCAGGAGACAAACGCTTTGAGTGCAATAAGTGTCAGAAACGTTTCATGCGGAGTGACCACCTCACAAAGCATTACAAAACACACATCAACACAAAGAGCCTGTGAACGTCGTCTTTCACAGGGTTTCAAGAACTTCAAGTTTCAAGAAAAACGCTGTTCCCAGGAGTTGTGAGATGGGAGGAAACAGAGGTCAACCCGCCTTCACATGTACGACGTGGCCCTGGAAGATCACCTGTTTTGACCAGCCGTTTCAGATAGTGTAGTGTAAACTACACTCCCACTGACCACTACTCGCCCTCATCAACAGAGGAACGCTGGTGTACGTAAACCAACGTGGCACCGTAAAGTGTGGCCCTCAACTGGGACGCCAGTTGCGTGTTGGCTGATTCCTCTGTAATACGGAGCAGAAAAGACGTCTGTCTCGGCACCAACGGACACTCCAGCCAAAAAAACGAAACCGCTACTTTTCCCCCTGCACTTAAAATTTCTCACATGTTTTTGGTTGTTTTAGCTAAACCAGGCCCCTCACATGAAGTGTAGCAGCTAATGGACAGTGTTTCCTGGCTTTTATTGTGTAAATGTTTGTTTTCATATATACAAACATACATTTGTACATACTATGGCAAATTTGAATACAAAAGCAGCGCTTTGGACAAACTCTTTAACCCAGTTAAATTATATTCAGTTGATAAATGAATTTTTTTTTTAAAGTCTGCTTTGGAATTTTAAACAGAAGCTTGAAATTTTGTATAACTTTGGTTGGTTGTTTTTAATATTAGTGGAGGTTTGGAATATTTTGGCTTTTACATACTTGTCCATGTTAGACAATCATGTCTTATATAGAGGAGATAAACAGGAGGGTAAATATCTTTGGACTTGCTACATGTTGAAAGGTTGATCATCATAATAAGGAATAAGGAATAATTTATTTATATATATAAAAAAAAAGCTGAAATGGCATTCAATGTATGCAGGTTGTGTCTTTATTAAAAGATTGCAAATGTGTCCGTTCAAAAAATGTAGATAAAGAAGAACTCATGTTTATGTTCTCGTGTAAAGCAGGATGAAATGTCTCACAAAACAGGATGAAAATGTGATTGTTGTTACATTACACCAATTCAGATGTTTTATTTCATTGAAGGTACTTGTAAGTCCATGCTGATGGATTTTATGGTTAGCTAAATTCAGTCATTCCATTTAAGTTCATCCAAGTTTTTGTCCAAGCTCTCTAAAAGAGGCCTTAAGAAAAAAAAAATCTGTGCTTATGTATGTTTGTATAGTGTCTGAGTTCACGCTGTTGTATTTGGGTGTAAAATGTAGGATAATTGTTACACAAACGTGTATTGGCTATTGTTGCCAAACATGAAAGATGTGGACTGTGTACAGTGTAAATGAGAAGGAAAAAAACAATGTTGTATAGTTTCATTCCTATAATATCCTAATAGATTACCCTTTTTATTGACTAAAAGTTGCCTTAGTCTGCAGCACCCCATATTTAAAGAAATTTGTCTTTTTCCAGGGAACTGCATTTGTAGACCTGCTTTATTATTATTATTTTTTTTGTCTAACTTATAAAGTGTGAAGAAATGCCAATTTATGTGCACTGACCAAATTCAGGGTTTTCACTGAGTGGATAATTTAATTTTTTTGGTTCATGTACCTACATCTGATTTGACAGAATAAAAAGTTCTCTATCCTTGATAAACCCCACATTTAAAGAGCCCTGGCTTTGAAAATCGGTAGATAACCCTGTGTTTGTATAACTTGTACTGAGGAGCTTAGACCAGAGAACTTGCTATCTTTTTCTACAGTCAGACCACCGCGCCCACTCACCCAATAAAGCATAACACAAAACACTGAGTGTTTCTCTGTTTTTCAATGGAATTAGTGCTTTCACATGACTTACTCTCACATTCAAACCCACACGTCTTTCTGTCATGACTACATATTAACATCAGGAATAGAGCCCACAGGCCATTTTAGACTTAAGAAATAATTTTACAGTATACAAGTTCTGTTGTGCATCAACTTGTTTCATATAGTACCCCACTAAAACTTTGGATGCAACGTTTTAAAATCCTGCTAAATTTGTCAGCAACAGACTGGTACATTTGATAAGTGCAGACTAAGTCTTAATTATTAACCATTTTACACAATACATAAAGTCTGTAATTAATTATTTGTTGCTATAATTTAATTTGGGATAAAGTCAAAGGAAAGTTGTATATAAAACAAAAAATACTGGAGTATTTCCCTATCAGAAAAAAAAATGTATACTTCAAAAATTAATGTTAATTCAGAGCATTACTTTGTTTTTGGAATTATTTGTAAATGTACTAGCAATTTCTGACTAACAATTTACATTTTTCTTCAGTGTATACTGATGAGCCAAAAAAAAAAAAAAACAGTGTCATGGATATGAATATAGATCAAACAATTTCAGTTACATTGATGAATGTCTTTTTCTAGTAAATGTGCCTTATTTTGCCTCAGTCAAGGCCTCAGCAAACGTCCAAGGGAGACTGAGGATGACTTAAAATAAGACAAAATAAGCTAAATCAACTGAAAATCAAGATATATATGTTCTTTCTTTAATTTGTTGGCATTATTTTAGCGTGAAGTGTTTTACTAACATTGTACCCTTTTTTTTGGCATTTCCTTGTTTGTGCCTAACAATCTTTACGCACTTTACAGCTACAACTTCCATTTACATTCATTATATATACATATATATATATATATATATATATATATATATATATATATATATATATAAACATCTTGTACATTCTGTCTAACATCTACTTTCTTTTGGGTTTGTATGAAGATAAGTAAATTATATGAAGAGTATAAAACTTTTTTTTTTTTTTGGTGTGCGGTACGATGGTGACCTTTATTTTGAAGGGGAGTTACACCGCCGTTTGAAGCGCAGTGTTTGGCTTCACGCTCCGCGCTGACGTGAAAGATGCCTGGAGAATAACAACATTGCCGGTAAATCACAGGTAAGAAGCAGAAATGGCGATATTTTGCACCATGAATGTTAACAAAAACTTCCTACAAAGTATAAGGTTGCAAAATTATCTATCAACTAAGAGAGTTAAACGAACTGACGTCTGCACAGATTAATTAAAAGATATTTTGGCCGTGTCGTAAAACCTGGGGAACTGCCTACCTGGGCAACACCTATGTTGCCCAAAAGTGCTGTATAGGTAGGCTGCACACTAGGCAAACTCTCATTATTTGTTTGACACCCAAACCTTTTTTCGTTCCTCCCAGGACCGTATTTCATCCCTCAGGGGTCTTCTGAAGACCATGGGGGGAAGTACAGGTGTGTTTGGAGCAGCTGAGTTCATATCAGAGCTCTGTCACACTAATGTGGACAATCCCTTTCCTGTGTGGAAGAATGGCACCATCAGTCCCTGTGTCAACCAGCTTCTGCTGGGATCACTGTCACATGCTGTTATCGCAATCACTAGTGCCTGTTACATTAGTGTGCCCAGGTGAGTGTAAAGCTATTATATGAAGTCCACTTAAAAACCATCTACTGAAATACAATTCTATATATTTTTTTTTAAAGAAATTCATACTTTTACTCAGGAAGGATGAATTAATTTGATCATAAGTGGCAGTAAACACATCATGTAACACAAAACATGTAACATTATAGGATCTGTTTCCAATAAATGTTGTTCTTTTGAACATTTTATTCATCAAAGCATTTGAACAACTGTTTTCAACATTGATAATAATGAGAAATGAATCCTGAGCAGCAAATCAGCATATTAGAATGATTTCTGAAGGATCATGTGACACTAAAGACTGGAGTAAAATTCAGCATTGCATCACCCAAATAAATTGTATTTTAAAATATATTACAATAGAAAACAGTTATATTAAAATTGTAATAATATTTCATTGTTTTTACTGTATTTTTGATCAAATAAATGTAGCCTTGGTGAGCATTTCCTTCAAAAAGAAAATGTACATTTTACCTCACACTTTTGAACGATAGTGTATGTGTTAAAATCTATAGGTATGGTCGTAATGACTGTTGTTTGATGATTTTTCATGGGTGAAATATTCATTTCAGTGGGAATCCATGTAATTGGGAATTTCACGAAAGGGCAAAAGATTTTTTTATGGGTTCAAGTTGGTTACACGGATTCACTGTGATGACCAAAAGCTGTTTGTTTTGAAAGTGAGCTGTGCTTCATGCATCACTACATTATTGACAATAAACAATTGACCATTTTGAATTCATGATCTAGTCAATGGTTAGAAATACATCAGATTATTGATTTTTAAATGGGTTGCATTTCATGTTGACTTTTCTAATGTTCATGATGCCAAAACACATTTTCAAATGATCTTTTTTTAATAATCCTTGTTTTGTTACCCACAGACTTACCCATACTGTATCCTCCCTTCCCATTGGCTGGGGCTTCAGGGCCGCGTCGACCTTGCTGATGGCTCTCTTGTTTATTGGAGACTTGGTCCTGGTTTTTGAGCTCCAGGCCCCAGGCATATATCTGGACGTCTTAGCCGATGGATGTGGCGTACTGGCCTGGTTGGTTCATTTTGGGGCCGTTTTGGCATTACAAAGGTCCATGTACAGAAGAACTCGGGGTCCTGCTTTGCTTCCTGTGCTGCTTATTCTCTCCATCCCTAATCTAGCTTTTATCCTCACTGCTTACGTTCAAGAAATCAATCACCTTGGAGTCTCACAGCCACTGCAGGTTGTCCGTCTAGCTCTGACGGTAACCAGGGCTGCTCTGGTGCTGGTTTACCTACTGGGTTATATCTTTCCCTGTTACAGAACTCAAAGAGACCTTCTGTCCTGTAATGCAGAAGACGTAGCTCCGTTAATCGTCTCCTTTGAGCCCGATGGAGGGGTGACCGTAGCCGAGGATGGATGCAGCTGGCTGTCCAGACTCCTCTACCTCTGGCTGAACCCTTTGCTCAGACGAGGTAAACGTGGAGATCTGGAGAGGCCATGTGACGTCTTCCAGCTGCCACATCGGCTACGTACCAAAGCAGTCACTCTCCGGTTCTACCAGTGCTGGCAGAAATGCCTCCATCCGAGAGGTCTGGAGAAACCTGAGAGACAGGATCGGCTTCTGAGAGGAAACCTGCAGGACAACAATTGGAGCGAGGCCGAGCCGGAGAGGATGTGTGAAGGTGGAGCACAACGTGATGTCAAGCTCCTGCAGGTGTTGCACAAGGCCTTTGGTGTGCGCTACTACCTTCTAGGCGTGTTGAAGTTAGTAGCAAGCATGCTAGCCTTTGCAGGACCCCTGCTTCTCGGTGGATTAGTGGGTTTCATGGAGACAGAGGGGGCGCCACTGAGCAAGGGTGTGTGGTGTTCCGTGGGGCTCTTTGCTAGTACCTTTCTTGCTGCCGTGCTGAGGAACGTCTTTGTTTATGAAGTATCAAAGGTTGCGCTGGAGGCCCGGGCTGCTGTGATTTCCACCATCTACAGCAAAGCCCTAAAAGTCAGCGCGTCCGCTCTGGCTCGCTTCAACATGGGCGAGGTGGTCAACTTCATGAGCACCGACACGGACCGGGTGGTGAATTTCTTCAACAGCTTCCATGAGGTTTGGAGTCTTCCCTTCCAGTTTGTCCTCGCACTTTACCTGCTTTACCTACAGGTGGGCGTGGCCTTTTTGGGTGGAGTGGGCGTGGCCGTGCTCCTCGTGCCTTTGAATAAAGTCCTGGCATCCCGAATTCTGGAAAACAATAAACATATGCTGCTACACAAGGATGGAAGAGTGAAGGTGTGAATGCTTTGCATATGTTAATTCCATGATCTGTAATGTTGTTAATAAATCTTTTAATTTGGCTTTAAGTAAATACACTGCTGTTTAAAACATTTTGGGTCAGTAAGAGAGAGAAATTAATACATTTATTCAGCAAGGAAATTGATCAGAATTGGCAGTAAATATGTTTATAATGTTACAGAAGATTCCTATTTCAAATGCTGTTCTTTAGAACTTTATTCATCAAAAAATCAAAAAATATATATACATCATGGTTTCTACAGAAATATTATGCAGCACAACTGTTTTCAACAGTGATGATAAGAAATTTTTCTTGAGCACAATATCAGCATATTAGAATGATTTATGAAGGATCATGTGACACTGAAAATTGGGATTATTGTTGCTGAAAATTCAGCTTTGACGTCACAAAAATAAATTACATTTTTTTTTAAATATATTAAAATACAGAGCATTTTTTTCAATTAATGTTGTTATTATGAAATTATGAAATATTAAATGTTTTTACTGTAATTTTAATCAATATTTTACTTTTACAGTTTCCTTTCAAAAGCATTAAAAAAAATCATACCGACCTCAAACATTTGAACAGTAGTGTAGCTTCTGGGTAATGAAATATCTGATATCTTTTTGTCTTAAGCTAATGACGGAGATCCTCTTTGGGATTCGGGTCCTGAAGTACTATAATTGGGAGGAGCACTTCACTCAAAAGATTGCAGAGGCCCGAAAAAAAGAGCTACATCACCTGAAACTTCTGAAGTACCTGGATGCTGTGTGTGTGTACACCTGGGCTGCTCTGCCCGTGGTCATCTCTATTCTCACCTTCATCACATACGTCCTGCTGGGAAACAATCTCTCCGCTGCAAAGGTGTGTAGGTCCCTTTAAATCAAGGGAACCTGGAGAAAAAAAGGGAACAGAGTTCGCTCTGTGTGAAAATATTTTCAAATATTTTTGAATTGCTAAATATCGCTCTACACCTTCCCTGAATTTTATGTTTTGTTCGGCAGGTGTTCAGTACTCTGGCTCTGGTGGGGATGCTCATTCTGCCTCTCAATGCCTTCCCCTGGGTGCTGAATGGAACCCTAGAAGCCAAAGTGTCTTTGGACCGTATTCAGCGCTTCCTCACACTACAGGATCAGGACCTCACCGTCTATTACAGTCAAGGTACCTGTAAGGTTAAAACTAGTCCATACTTAAAGGAATAGTTCACCCAAAAATCAACATTTGCTAAAAATTTACTAAGATGTAGATGAGTTAGTTTTTTCATGGGAACAGATTTGGAGGAATTAAGCATTACAACACTTGCTCACCAATGGATGCTCTGCAGTGAATGGGTGCCGTCAGAATGAAAGTCAAAACAGTTGCTAAAAACATCACAATAATCCACACCACTCCAGTTCATCAGTTAACATCTTGTGAAGCAAAAAGCTGTGTGTTTGTAATAAATCAATCGTTATGGTGTTCTAACTTAAAAAAAAAAAAAAAAAACTCTCATTCTGACGGCACCCATTCACTGCAGAGGATCCATTTATCAGCCAACAATGTAGTGCTAAATTTCACCAAATCTGTTCCCATGAAGCAACAAAGGGATCTACATCTTGGGTGACCCGAGGGTGAGTACATTTTCAGCAAGTATTCATTTTCGGTCGAACTATTACTTTAAGCACAACCCAAAAGTTTGGTGCTGTTTTATATTTCTCTCATTGGCTGTACTGTTATTTATCATTGGCTCTTTTTTACAAGATTTTTCATTCTTTTTTTTCTTTTTTTTTCTTATTACTTGTCATTTAAACAGTTATGAAATTCATCTAATGGTAAATAAAACTGTTATATGACTGCTGCATCTTGATGAATGGCAGATTCATTCAATTAATAATCTGCATAAAACATTGATTATTGATTATTTAATTAGTGCATTTTATATCGGTCGTGATTTTTTCTGCAGCGTGTACTGAGGACCCTCTGTCTGCTGTTGAGATGGACCAGGCGAGTTTTTCCTGGAAGCAGTCAGAGGAACATGATTCTGTCAGTGTACCTGATGACAAGACAGAGGATGGGTCACCACCACACAGCTTCTATCTGCATGCACTCAATCTCAGCATTAAAAGGGTATGTGCTGCAGCAAGAGCAATATGCCATTTATTTGTGCTTAAGTGGACCATCAAAAGATTAATTGTTCCACCATGATTAACATAAATATATTTGTCTCCTTTCAAAGTTTCTTTTCAAATGTGTCTTCAAATATTTTGTCATCAGTTTGAATAATGAAAAAGTGTATAAGTTTGTAAGTGTTTCTGATTTCTGGCTCTAGGGCTCTCTGGTGGCTGTGGTGGGAAAGGTTGGTTGTGGGAAAAGTTCCCTGTTGGCTGCCATAACAGGAGAGCTTAGCAGGTACTGATTTATAATACATGTATAAACTTACTCTTTAAAGGAAAACTATATACATTAACATTTAGGGTCTGTTAGATTAAATTTTTTAAAGAAAACTAGTGCAAGGGTTATGTACGCCTGACACTGATGTGTGGATGCATACGATCAAAAAAGACAATCTAGTAGGAAAAACAGAAAAAGGATCCCGCATACTATTGTCACGCAAAGTCTCACACAAGATAGATCCAGTTGCAGCTTTATTTAACACTGGGGCAGAACAGAAACATCACAAATAATCCACAGAGGAACCCACCAGAACAGAGAACTGCAAACAATAATCCAGCAACCAAACACACAGAAAGCAGGGTATAAATAACGAATGAACCTAATGAATAAATGACATACAGCTGAAAATGATGAGACAATAATGAGTGCAAGGAGTGATGGGAAACGAAGTCCAAAAACTGAAAAACAACCTAAGAAGAGTGCCCTCTAGTGGCTAACATAAACACTCCAGCAACAGATCGTGACAACTATAGCTTGCATATAAAATATCTTTATTAACTACAGTGTTTCAGTTGGTGACCTGATGAAGGCCGAGTGACCAAAACGCTGTAGTTAATAAAGATATTTTTTATAGTGTGTGGAATCCTGTCTTCTTTTTTTTCTACTAAAATAGAACTAAACTAAACTAAAAATTTGCTCAAAAGACTGCTTTTTTTTCATCAGAAATACAACAAAACAGCAATAATGTAAAATACCATTACAATCTAAAATAGCTGTTTTGTATTTTAATATTTTAAAAATAAAATTTCATTTACTTTTGTCATGATCTATCAGAAATCATTCTAATATGCTGATCAAGTAACATTTCTTATTATTATTAATAATGAAAACAGCTGTACTGCTTAACATTTATTTGGAAACAGTGATGTATTTTTTAAATATTTATTTGGAAACAGTGATGTATTTTTTAAATATTTATTTGGAAACAGTGATGCATTTTTTAAAATATTTATTTGGAAACAGTGATGTATTTTTTTAAAATATTTATTTGGAAATAGTGATGCTTTTTTAAATATTTATTTGGAAACAGTGATATATTTTTTAAATATTTATTTGGAAACAGTGATGCATTTTTTTTTCAGGATTCTTTGATGTTGAAAGTTCAAAAGAACAGTATTTATTTGAATTAGAAATCGTATACATTTCTTTACTGTCACGTTTGATCAATTTAATGTGTCCTTGCTGAATAAAAGTATCAGTTTCTTTAAAACAAACAAACATTTGAATGGTGGTGTTTTTTCTGATTTTTAGATATTGAGATATATTGATAATTTTTATATTTTACAGTTTTATTTTTGCCACAAGTGCAACAGAAAATATGCACTTCGCCTTTAAAGGTGTACATACTTCACATTCTTCATGATTTTGTGGTTTTGTCTCACGTAGGAGTGGAGGGGAAGTATTTGTTCGTGGAAGAGAGCAGGGATTTGGACTGGCTGTTCAAGAGCCATGGATCCAGCATGCAACAGTACAGGACAACATTCTTTTTGGCAGGGACTTTGACAACACGTTCTATCAAGCTGTGATTGAGGCCTGTGCCCTTGCTGATGACCTAAATGTAGGTGTATATCTAGCTATCCTTGCATGCAGGTTTTCCCATGAATTCCTTGTGTAAAAGCTATAACTGACACTCAGTCGTATTATTTTGTTCAGATCTTGCCTGGTGGCGATCAGACGGAGGTTGGAGAGAACGGCGTCACTCTGAGCGGAGGACAGAAAAGCCGCCTCGCTTTGGCCCGGGCTGTTTATATGGTACAAGGTTTTTTTTTAAACCTCAGATTGATGCACAGACCAAGAGTTCATACAGGTTGGGGCAGAAATATGATGTGTGTATTTATGGTACATTCTCTCATATTTCAGGATAAACAAATCTACTTGCTAGATGATCCCTTAGCAGCTGTGGATGCTGATGTTGCCCACCACCTCATGGAGAAATGCATCTTGGGGATCCTCAAGAGCAAGACCAGAATTCTTTGTACTCATCGGATAGAGTTTGTGGATAAGGCAGATGTGGTGATGCTGATGGACAATGGGATGATTGTAAAAACAGGTACTAGCTTTCACAAAGCATGGCCTCTTGGCTCTTTAAATAGAAATTTTGTGAGTTTACTAATACATTGATTGCTGTTTCTAATAAACTCTCTGCTTTGTCTTTTTTTTTTTTTTTTTTTTTTTTTTTTTTTTTTTTTTTTTTTTTTTTTTTTTTTTTTTTTTTTTTTTTTTTTTTTTTTTTTGGTTAAGGTACGCCAAAGGAAGTTCTTTCTTTGGTAAAAGCCCCTAAAGACTGCAAGAACAACAGCAATGCTAAGGAGAAAGGTATGGATGCTTTTCAAATGAATGAGTGAACCATGTCCGTGAACTTATGCAAATAAACCTTTTTTCTCAGATGCTATAGGCCGAGAGGAAGAGGAGGCCAATGAGCCGGAGCTAGAGGCAGAGCTGAAAATGTTTGGGGAGGAGCAGAAGCAAATGGGCAAGCTGTCCTGGGCTGTGTACCGCTCCTATTGGAGGGCAGTGGGTGGATGCATGGCTGTGGCTGTTCTGCTCTCGCTTTTTCTAATGCAAGGTATTAAGAACTGTATGTATTATAAAATATCACTACGGCACTACAATAACTACTTGGATTTGTTCTACACAGCCTCCAAAAATGTGTCCGACTGGTGGCTTTCTCATTGGATTTCCCATTTGAAGGACAATACGACTGAGCTGGTGTCACTGTCAGCTGATCCACTCTTAATGGTGACCTTCCTCTCTCCTGAGAGACTTATGTGAGTTAGACGTTTCATTAAATGATTTTAATCATGTAATGATTCATTTTTCTATTATTACACTACCGTTCAAGAGTTTGGGGTCTGTAAGATTTTTTTAAAGGACATAAAGCTGCATTTAGTTGATCAATAATACAATAAAAATAATAATATTGTGAAATATTATTACAATTTAAAAACTGTTAATTTATTTTAAAATGTAATTGATTGTTGTAATCAAAGCTTCTTCAGTGTCACATGATCCTTCAGAAATCATTCTAATATGCTGATATCTGCTCAAGAAACATTTCTGATTATTATCAGTGTTAAAAACAGTTTAATATCTTTATGGAAACCATGATATGTTTTTTCTGGATTCTTCAATGAATAGGAAGTTCAAAAGAACAGCATTTATTTGAAGCAGACATTATTGTAATATCTTTACCATTACTTTTCATCAATTTAATGCATTCATGCTGAATTAAAGTGTTAATTTCTTTCAAAAAATCTTATAATATACAGTATGAACTAGTAGGACTATAAAGTATGAACTATAAATTAACAGAAAAATAAAGTTGAAATCATTAAATAGGCAGAACATTATATGCTTTTTTATATATATTTTCCATAGCATTAGATTTCTTTTTTTTTTTTTCTTCTTCCAAAATACTGCTTTTGTTTGACATGAAAATAACATTAGAGTCTGGATGTCTCATTTATATCTATGCCAAAAATCTTATTTAATGCCTCATAACATTCTCTTTTAGGTAGATATTATGTAGAAATTTGCTGATGTTTTGTTTCTGTCTTGTGCCACAGTTGCAGCTCATTCAACTTGTGTTGATTAGATTATCTCCATATTCTCCATCACTCTTATCAGGTTTCACGCACCTGGTTCAGAGACTTCGGGGAATGTGAGCTCTGAGCTGAAGTTTTACATGACCGTGTATGGATCTCTGGCAGCAGCAAACACTGTCTTTACAGCTGCTCGAGCCTTTCTCTTTGCTTATGGAGCAATCTGTGCTGCGACTGTCATTCATAAGAGACTGCTGTCCAGTGTGCTAAAGGTAATGAACCACAGCAGTTTTCATCACCTTCAGCCAAGATGGTTTAAAGTCATTGCTAAACTGAAAAAAAAAAAGATGTAGATGTCACTTCTTTTGATGTTGTGTAAGCACATAAAACTTTAATATAAAGTACATTATTCATATGCCTCTTCCATTCTAGGCCACTATGACGTTTTTTGACACTACACCCTTGGGTCGCATCCTGAATCGTTTCTCCTCGGATATTTACAGTGTGGACGACTCTCTCCCCTTTGTCTTAAACATTCTCCTGGCCAATGTGTTTGGGCTGCTCGGGATGCTGCTTGTCATGAGCTATGGGCTGCCATGGGTACTGCTTCCTTTACTTCCTCTGGGGGTGCTCTACTACCAAACTCAGTGTTTTTATCGCCACTCGTCCCGTGAGCTGAAACGTCTGTGTAGCCTCACGCTCTCTCCAGTTTATTCACACTTCTCAGAAACGCTCAGCGGCCTGTCTACAGTGCGGGCCAGTGGACACACTACCAGGTCTGAAAACTAGCTGCACTGTTGTACTCAAATCATTTCATTTGCATTGATGTTTGCTTCAAAGAAATGTCTGGGTCATATTTCACAGTCAAATAAAAAGTTAAGTAAAAATGATTTTTCATAAAGAAAATTAAGCTTTTTTTGTTGCATTGTGACATTATTTTTCTGACTATTATTATTGCATTTAGAGAAAAATTGCTGTTATAAGCTTTTTTTTTTTCTTTATGCAAATTTCCTCTGTACTATGCTGTCTTTTCTCATTTGACTTTGAGGTGAAATATGACCTGAATATTTTACTGACAGTGAGGTTAACCCCTTTACAATACAAATATTGTTCGTTTATTGTTTTAAATAACTCAATGATTAAAAAAACACAAACTCAGTGTTGTTATTGTGTAATGAGTTCCCTCAATACTAATTAACATCTACTTGATGACACTGAGATAAATGTTGAATGTAACCTGAAGTTTGATGATTGCTTGAGAGTGATTGCAATGCTTTATAAAACTGTATTTTTGTGTGTTTGAGAGCAGATTTGAGGAGGAGAATGAGAGGCGTCTGGAACAGAATCAGCGCTGTCTCTTTAACAGTAATGCTGCCATGCAGTGGCTGGACATTCGGCTGCAGATGATCGGTGTCACTGTAGTAACCGGCATCAGTGTGATCGCTGTGATCCAGCATCAGCTCAAATCCATTGACCCAGGTTAGCCTCTTAATGAGATTAGAGTGTAAATTCACATTTAAGGCATTTAGCAGGTGCTCTTTACCAGAATCTTTAGCTTCAGACAGCCACGGTCAACAGAGCATTGAGAATGTTAACTATTGTGGAAATTATAAATTCAGATAAGTTTAGAAAATAGGTCTGTGCCAGATTGGTAACTCTTATTTCTGTATCTTAACTAATTTTCAAAGCAACATCTCATCTGAAATTATTTGAAAAAACATGTCTATTATGGTCTTGTGCAGACAGATTCACATGTACTTTATTGGTCTCTTATGGAATGTTTACGAAACCTAACTTTACTGCACTATTGTCCAGTTTTAGAAGATTGTCGTTCAGTTCAGCCATAAGGCCTTCAAAATGGTTTGTGCTAAAATCTCTTCTCTGTTCTGTCAGGGCTGGTGGGTCTGTCTCTGTCCTATGCACTGTCCATCACCAATCTGCTGTCAGGCCTGATTTTCAGCTTTGCGCAGACAGAGATGCAGTTGGTGAGCATAGAGCGTACAGAGGAGTATTCCACCAACATCCCGCAGGAGCCTCGAGAAGCCAGCACTGAGGTTAGAGGAGTGATATATTTGCCCCAAAACTGAATCAAGACCAAGTGTGATTAAGCAGAGTTTCACAGCCTTTTTTGGTAGAATATTTTAAAGGAATAGCTCACACATAATTTAAAATTTGTTGAAAATGTACTTATCCTCAGGCCATCCAAGATATAAATGAGTTTGTTTCTTCATCAGAACAGATTTGGAGAAATGTAGCATTACATCACTTGCTCACCAATGGATGCTCCGCAGTGAATGGGTGCCGTCAGAATGAGAGTCCAAACAGCTGAGAAAAAAATAACAATTCACAAGTAATCCACACCACTCCAGTCCATCAATGAATGTCTTTTGAAGCAAAAAGCTGCGTGTTTGTAAGAAACAAATCCATTATTAAGATGTTTTTTAACTTGCAATAAGTAAGCTGTTGCATACAGCTAAAATATGAGTCCTCATATCCATAATATTGCTTTCTCCAGTTGAAGTTAAAAAGTTAAAAACATCTTAATGATGGATTTGTTTATAACAGACACGCAGCTTGTGGATTATTTGCATTATTTGTAGGTTATGGTGATGTTTTTGGACTTTCATTCTGACGGCACCCATTCCCTGCAGAGGATCCTTTGGTGAGCAAATGATGTAATGTAAAATTTCTCCAAATGTGTTTCTTTGAAGAAACAAACTCATATACATCTTGGATGGCCTAATGGCCTATTTATTTATTTCAAAATCTGGAGTATTGCTTGTATTTCTATAGCAAACCCTAGGTTGTGAGACCCTGTGTATTATTCAGAATGTAACAAAAAACCTTAACCAAAACTCTACATCTGCAGGTTCTAGAATCGTGGCCTGAAAAGGGCCGGGTTGAGTTTGTGGGTGTTGTATTGTCGTACCGGCCAGGCTTGCCTAACGCTCTTGATGGGGTCAGCCTGGAGGTATTACCTGGTGAGAGGGTGGGCATTGTAGGACGTACAGGCTCGGGGAAATCCTCATTGTTCCTCGCTCTATTCCGTATGGTGGAGCTGAACCAGGGTCAAATCCTGCTGGATGGAGTCGACATCAGCTCAGTCAAACTTAGTAACCTGCGGTAAGGGTTAAGTCACCAATGTTTGATGGTTTTCTTAGTAACATCAATGTGATTTTTTTATTATTATTATTCAGCAAGGATGCATTACATTTTTCAAAAGTGATGGTAAAGACATTTATAATGTTACAGAAGATATCTATTTCAAATAAATGCTGTTCTATTGAACTTTCTATTTCTTATAGAATCTTAAAAAAATGATCACAGTTTCCACAAAAATATTAACCAGGTGCAGCACAACTGTTTTCAACATTGATAATAAACAGAAATATTTCTTGAGCACCATATTAGAATGATTTGAAGCCTGGAGTAATGATGCTGAAAATTCAGCTTTGCTATCACAGGAATAAATTACACTTTAAAATATGTGACCCTGGACCACAAAACCAGTCTTAAGTGTCAGTTTTTCAAAATTGAGATTTATACATCATCTGAAAGCTGAATAAATAAGCTTTCCATTGATGTATATGATACATCAGATACAACTCTTTGAATATCTGGAATCCGAGGGTGCAAAAAAATCAAAATATTGAGAAAATCGCCTTTAAAGTTGTTCAAATGAAGTTCTTAGCAATGCATATTACTTATCAAAAATGAAGTTTTGATGTATTTACGGTAATAAATTTACTAAATATCTTCATGGAACATGATCTTTACTTAATATCCTAATGATTTTTGGCATAAAAGAAAAATCGATCATTTTGACCCATACAATGTATTTCTGGCTATTGCTACAAATATACCTCAGCGACTTGAGACTGGTTTTGTGGTCCAGTGTCACATATATTTAAAAAATAAATAAACTGTATTTCTGAATATTACTGTTTTTACTGTATTTTTGATCAAATAAAAGCAGCCTTGGTCCGCATAAGAGACTTAAAAACATTAAAAACAAACACAAATTACTAACCACAAACCTTTAAACATATTTCACATTGTCAAAAAAAAATCACTAGTACAGCAGAAGAGCTGCAAATATTTCTTACAACAAAGACATATAAGGTAAAAAATGTGTTTATTGTGTTTTTAATGTGGTCTCTGCAAATAATAAGAATTTGTTATGTTTGTGTTGCCCTCTATAGATCAAAGCTGGCCATCATCCCTCAGGATCCCTTCCTGTTCTCCAGCACAGTGCGAGAGAACCTTGATCCCCATGGCCGTCACCCAGACTTCCGGTTGCTAGATGCCCTTGAGCAATGCCACCTGGGAGATGTAGTACAGAGGATCGGTTAGAGTCAAACACTTTTATGTAGGGCATGAGAAAATGCTGTCTTTAATATTCATTTCTTCTTTTTTTTTTTTTTTTTTTTTTTGGCTTTGTCTGTGTCTCCCATTACAGGTGGCCTGGATTCGGAGGTTGGAGAGCGGGGAAAGTCTCTGTCTGTGGGCCAGAGGCAGCTGCTGTGTCTTGCCCGTGCTCTGCTTACAGAGGCTAATGTATAAAACTAATGTAAAATTAAAGTACCACATAAACCATGTCAAACAAACAATCTTAACTTTGTACTTTAATGTTATTTGTTTCAATAGATTTTATGCATTGATGAGGCCACAGCAAGTGTCGACCATAAGACTGACATGCTTCTGCAGAAGACTATCAGAGAAAAATTCAAAGATAAAACTGTTCTTACCATTGCCCACAGGTATACATTGCTTGTATACTTGCATATGATTTCTATTAGATTTTTTTTTTTAATTGAACTTTGTGTATGGAATGAAAATAAAGAGGGAAAAATCCTTGTATCCAACTTATCTTTATAGCGATGCAAAACTGATTTTCTTTTAAAAAACAATTCTAAAGTGCACAGTTCTGTGAGGCATTTCTTAAATAAAACCAAGCGGATAGTTTTCACATTGTAAAAGTATATTTGCAACCATTTTATGATTGTTAATCCCCTTAAATTACTATAATTATCTCTGTTAACCTTTGTACTGAACAGTCAAGCATACTAGCAAGCATTTTAGGTAACATTAACATTACTAGCAAGTGCATGATTAGGTTTAAGAGAAGCTGCCATAGAAAATGGTGAGTTCGTCACTGCTTTGAAAGGTTAATAAATTCAGATTATTAATTTAGTTTTCAGGGTATATTTAGTTTTTGGGTGTCTTTTGTTGTTTGGTTGATAGAAATAAAATAAAACCTGGTAGTGACTACCTTTTGAATTAACGTAGCATGTTAAATTAAAGCACCTTTCAAGAACAATTTTGTTGCCATACAAACCCAGCCAGTCTTTCTTATCCCACAGACTGAACACAATTATGGACTCTGACAGAGTGCTGGTGATGCATGCTGGGAAGGTGGTGGAGTTTGACAGCCCTGCAGCTCTGTGCCAAAGAGAAGACTCTGTTTTCCAGAAACTCTTACGTGGTGGGGAAGACCGAGTTTAAAATACTGTATTTCCAGCTAAGAATGTACAGTAGTTGGAGTCCTATGCATGGCCACTGCATATGTGCAAATACCTGCAGTTTATCATGTTATACAATGTAAAACTCAGGGAAAATTATTTGTTGTTTTATAAACGGTCCCATTTGTATGGAATTGTTTTAGAAGTAAATGTGTTTTTTTTTTTTTTTTTAAGTTGTTGGTCTGTTTTTGTATTTATTTTTATTTATTGGTCTTCAAGAGGATCTACTCAAAGTACTTTTTCCCCTCTTCAAACAGGTAAAAAAAAAATAATTTTATTATTATTTTTTTTTCATTCTTGCAAACTTAGGTGTGAGACTCCCACTGTGTTCTAATATTTATTTCTGTGGTTTGAATGCATTCTCTCTTCCGAGAATTCACAATGCCTAATTGGTTTCATTAGAGGTGTGAACGCTCGTAAAAATCCGTCTCCACCCAGAGCAACCTGGGTGACAGTGACTACGCCTTGTACAGGTGGACGTTTTCCAACTTGTATGAGTCATATGGGAGTACATGTGTGCATAGTTTAACTCTATTTTATAACCATTTCTTTTGATTTTGTCCCATCAACCTAGAATTAGGGAGAGGTTTGTTTTTGTTATGTCACCCTGCCTCCAATGCAGAACAGGCAGTGATGCTGAAGCTTTATGAGGTTTTATGAGGTATGCATTTGGCCTGGTTAAACCAGTTGGTCCACTCTTCAAGTGTATTACCTGCCGCAGTGAGAATACCATAAACAGTGAGAAGAGAACACAGGTAAACACGGTCTCATCCAGTGAAAACTGTCTTCAGCATGGCACATTATCACTGCTGACACTGAACAAGGATTTAAAAGCTCCCTGGATACAAGGTAAGACTTTTCTTTGCTGTTCAAATTTACAACAATACTTTGGACTGAACTATGTTGCGTAAAACAGGCCGTATGGTACTTAAAGTAAAGTTTGGTTGTTTAGCAAGTGCAGGTTTCCAGCTGTTTTTGTTATGGATGACTATGCAGAACTCGCACAGGTTATGCTGATTTATTTGTGTTTTTACTGTCATTTAAGAGTGGTTTAATGTATTAATATTACAAACTGCACTTAAGTTGTGTATTAAAGTATTGCACCAGGACAGTTATAAGATATATAAAGTTGTGAATGTGTACATCAACATGATTTCTTTGGGGACCACTTTTTTTCTAAATACTATTACTGACTATTACTCTGTATCAAAAGGAATGTTTCTGAAGCCCACTTTTAGGTCCTGTACCTGTAATTTGTGTTTATTGTAAATATGCAGGTTGATAAATAGGTTTTATGCATGTTTAATAGATCATATACTGTAGATAATAGTTCGTAATTAGATGTTTTTGAAACCTGTTTCAATGAAATGAGACAATTGAGTCATTTTAATAAATAGTTGAGCAGATTATCAAAATCTGTGCCCTTACAGATGATCATGGGAGCACCTGGTACCTCTACGATTACGCGTTTTTAATACAGAGGGTGTGGTTAACAAGGTGAGGTCTGTTCACAGTTTCCTTTGTCTGGTCTGACCTGTTCCTAACGCCCTCTTGTTACACTATCCCTGAACAATTCCTTGAATACCTCACAGTTTCATCTGTCTGCCAGTGGGATAAATGCAGATGTTTCGTTAAGCATTAACGTCTTTAAGGATGAACTGCACACCAAGATAGATGTCCTTGTGTCAACTGGCAAAGTGTAAAGTAAATTTAAATGAAGTTAGTGTTGTTTGTTCAGTCTTGCTTCATCTTGAGGCAAGGGCTTTTTTCATTCAATGATGTTCATAGTTCACATGTTCAAGTCTGTCACTGCATTATGACCAACCATTAACAATTACATATGTCAGTAATAATTAGCACTGAAACGTGGGTGTCTTGCTACCGCTCAATCATTTCTTTTGCATCAACAGGTTTGAGATTCGGAGGCTTTTCTTCACTGTAAATATATACTAGTGAAATGGTATGATATCTCTTTGTTTTTTGTTTTGTTGGGTTTTTTTTAATATCCAGTCTGTATCTGAACTATATTTTGTGTACACATTTTGTGTGGTCGATCAAATATACTTTAAAGTTCATGTGCTTGTCATTAGGAATAAATGCTAAATGAATTAATACAATATTAATAGCGCAGTTTGGCAGAGGTTTATGTTTATCACCAAAAATCTATAATTTGGGTTTTTATTTTTTCTATACATGCATTTAATTTCAAGAAATATGAAGAAAAAAAAATACACCATGTTATTATCTTGTAACTTGCAGGCTCTTCGAAGAAGCCTCTCTGACAGCCTGCTACTTGAAGGTGACAATGTGTCTGTAGAGGGTTTGGAATACACAGACCTGCACTTTCATGAAGGTACAGTTACATGACGGTTTGAATATTATTATTTTTTTAACATGTCATTGTGTATTAATTGAGCTTTAGATTGCTGGTTCACATTTACTGTGGAGAAAATGGCTTGCCGTGAACATAGATAGGGTGGAAATTTAAGGATAACATTTCTTGTTACATTGTATTTCCATTTAAGATGATGAAATTGTGGGTGCCAGTGGTCAGTTTGAATTAAAGAGGAATGAACAAAAGAAGAATGACGCTGTGGACATTTTAAAGATGATTGATAATGACAAGGAGATAACGAAGCATGGTCTGAAATCCAGCAAGAGCTTGGAAAGCCTGGATATCAAAGCTCCAAATGAGGTCTGTGCACATCACATTCACATTTTTTTTCCTCATGAAACCCCCAAACACATTAATTTACAATTCAAATGTTTCAACAGGTGTGGAAAGATTCATATGACAAGCTCTTCAATGCTAAAGTCAAGAAATTCATGAAAGGAAATAAAACTCTTAAGGAAAACAGACATGGCATACACAATGGGTCAATGACAACCCAAACACTTGACCGCAAAAGCGGTGAAGTTAATGTTTCGGCTTTACTTGAGAATGCAGATCGAATGCGTCTCACTTCATATGAAACAGAATTTGACAATCAGGTGGGGCCATTCATGGTCCATTATGGTGCCAAGGATTCTACAGGTAAATATGACTCCGAAATGTCTGTACAAAGATCTGACCTGCTCAGATCAGCAAAGATCAAAACCAATATTTCAAGAGATGTTCCATCGCTTCATTCCACAAAGAACTTGACAAGTGTTGATAGGGATTTTAACATACGTGGAGGAACATTTCCAGATCCAAAAATAGATGTTGGTGTTAATGCACCAGATTCAAATCTTACACTGCCAAATACCCAAGGATCTCCTGTGATGCACCTAACAAAAGGACATTTTAAAGGCCCAAAAGCAGTGGTTAATTCTTCTGATATGGATATGGATGTACCATCGGTTAATGTCAAGAAGCCAAAATTTAAACTGCCAAAGTTTAGCCTCTCTGGAAACAAGAATACAGACATCAGTTATGATGGAAGTACGAAGGGGTCAAAACTGGCATACCCTGAAGTAGCTGCAGGTCTTAATGGTTCTGATATACAAATTGATGGACCAAAGGCTGATTTCAAAGGTCTAAAAACAGACCTTCCAGACATGGACATGTCATCGGGAAAACTGAAAATGCCCACTTTCAGCATGCCTAATTTTGACCTGTCAGGATCCAAAGTAAAAACACCTGACTATGATCTGTCTGCTCCCAAATTTAAGGCAGACTTTGATTCACCAGACATCAACATCAGAGGTCATAAGCCAGATATCACAGCACCTGACATGGATGTTGATATTCCTGAAGGTACATTTAAAGGACCAAATTTCAAGAAACCCAATCTTGACTTGAATGCACCTGACCTTGACATAAATGCTCCTTCGGGTAAACTGAAGCTGCCAAAATTTGACATCTCTGGTAAAAAAGCTGAAGGAACAAATCTTAAAATCAAATCTCCAGACCTGAATCTCAAAAGCCCCAAAATAAAGGGAGGAATCGATACCCCAGACATGGATCTGACTTTGCCTCAAACTGATTTAAAAGGCCCGAACCTAGATATCAACTCACCTGATATTGATGTCAATGGCCCTTCAGGTAAATTTAATATGCCAAAGCTAAAGATGCCCAGTTTTGGCCTGTCAGGTTTGAAAGGGCCACATATGAACATGGATGCTGACATTGATCAGCCCGACCTTAATCTAAGTGCATCAAGTCCCAAACTAAATGCAGGGATAAATAGTCCTGATATTGACATTCATGGACCTAAAGTTGATCTCAAAGGCCCGAAAACAGATCTTAAACTTCCAGATATGGACATGCCATCTGGAAAAATTAAAATGCCAACTTTCAAGAAGCCTGATTTTGGTCTCTCAGGACCCAAAATAAAGACTCCTGAATATGATCTAAAAACCCCTGAAATGGATCTGTCAGCTCCAAAGTTTAAGGCAGACTTTGATTCGCCAGATATCACAACCCCAGACTTGAATGTTGATTTAATATCCTAGGAATTAAAGGACCAAATTTCAAGAAACCCCATCTTAATGTGAATGCACCTGACCTTGACATAAATGCCCCTTCAGGTAAACTGAAGCTGCCAAAGTTTGGTATCTCTGGTAGTAAGCCAAAAGGGCCTGATCTTAAAATCAAATCACCAGGCCTGAATCTCAAAAGCCCCAAACTTAAGGGAGGAATCGATACTCCAGACATGGATCTGACTCTGCCTCAAACTGATTTGAAAGGCCCGAACCTAGATATCAAATCACCTGATATTGATGTTAATGGCCCATCAGGTAAAATTGGAACTCTCCAAAGCTAAAATGCCCAGTTTGGCCTGTCAGGTTGAAAGGGCCACATATGAACATGGATGCTGACATTGATCAGCCCGACCTTAATCTAAGTGCATCAAGTCCCAAACTAAATGCAGGGATAAATAGTCCTGATATTGACATTCATGGACCTAATGTTGATCTCAAAGGCCCGAAAACAGATCTTAAACTTCCAGACATGGACATGCCATCTGGAAAAATTAATATGCCAACTTTCAAGAAGCCTGATTTTGGTCTCTCAGGACCCAAAATAAAGACTCCTGAATATGATCTAAAAACCCCTGAAATGGATCTGTCAGCTCCAAAGTTTAAGGCAGACTTTGATTCGCCAGATATCACAACCCCAGACTTGAATGTTGATATCCCTAAAGGGAAAATTAAAGGACCAAATTTCAAGAAACCCAATCTTAATGTGAATGCACCTGACCTTGACATAAATGCCCCTTCAGGTAAACTGAAGCTGCCAAAATTTGGCTTCTCAAGTAGCAAGCCAAAAGGACCTGATTTTAAAATGAAATCACCAAAGCTGAATTTCTCTAGCCCAAAAATGAAGGGAGGAATCAATACCCCAGACATGGATCTGACTCTGCCTAAAACAGATTTTAAAAACCCAAATGTAGATATCAAATCACCTGATACTGATGTCAATGGCCCTTCAGGTAATTTAAATATGCCAAAGTTGAAAATGCCCAGTTTTGGCCTGTCAGGTTTGAAAGGGCCACATATGAACATGGATGCTGACATTGATCAGCCCAACCTTAATCTAAGTGCATCAAGTCCCAAACTAAATGCAGGGATAAATAGTCCTGATATTGACATTCATGGACCTAATGTTGATCTCAAAGGCCCGAAAACAGATTTTAAACTTCCAGACATGGACATGCCATCTGGAAAAATGAAAATGCCAGCTTTCAAGATGCCTGATTTTGGTCTCTCAGGACCCAAAATAAAGACTCCTGACTATGATCTGAAGACCCCGGAAATGGATCTTTCAGCTCCAAAGTTTAACGCAGACTTTGATTCACCAGATATCACGGCACCTGACATGAATGTAGATTTCCCTAAAGGTAAAATTAAAGGACCCAATTTCAAGAAACCCAATCTTGATATGAATGCACCTGATCTTGACATCAGTGCCCCTTCAAGTAAATTGAAATTGCCAAAATTTGGCTTTTCTGGTAGTAAGCCAAAAGGCCCAGATCTTAAAATCAAATCTCCAGACTTGAATCTCAAAAGCCCCAAAATAAAGGGAGGAATCGATACCCCAGACATGGATCTGAATCTGCCTCAAAGTGATTTAAAAGGCCCGAACCTAGATATCAAATCACCTGATATTGATGTTAATGGTCCATCAGGTAAATTGAATATGCCAAAGCTAAAGATGCCCAGTTTTGGCCTGTCAGGTTTGAAAGGGCCACATATGAACATGGATGCTGATATTGATAAGCCAGACCTCAGTGTGAGCGGATCAACTCCCAAACTACATGCAGGGTTAAACAGTCCTGATATTGATGTACAGGGACCTAATGTTGATGTCAAGGGTCCGAGAACAGACCTTACTTTTCCAGATATTGACAAGCCTTCTGGAAAAATGAAAATGCCCAATTTAAAGATGCCTAAGTTTGGTGTCTCGGGACCAAAAGTAAAGACGCCTGACTATGATTTGAAGACCCCTAAAATGGATCTGTCAGCTCCAAAGTTTAAGGCAGACTTTGATTCTCCGGACCTGGACCTGAATGTCAAAAGCCCCAAAATAAAGGGAGGAATCGATACCCCAGATATGGATCTGACTCTGCCTCAAACTGATTTAAAAGGCCCGAACCTCAATATCAAAACACCTGATATTGATATTAATGGCCCTTCAGGTAAATTTAATATGCCAAAGCTAAAGATGCCCAGTTTTGGCTTGTCAGGTTTGAAAGGGCCACATATGAATGCGGGTGCTGATATTGATCACCCCGACCTTAATCTGAGTGCATCAACTCCCAAACTAAAGGCAGGGTTAAATAGTCCTGATATTGATGTACATGGACCTAATATTGATCTTAAAGGTCCAAGAACAGACTTTACTCTTCCAGACATTGACAAGCCTTCTGGAAAAATAAAAATGCCCACTTTAAAGATGCCTAAGTTTGGTGTCTCAGGACCAAAAATAAAGACGCCTGACTATGATTTGAAGACCCCTGAAATGGATCTGTCAGCTCCAAAGTTTAAGGCAGACTTTGATTCCCCAGACCTCAACATTAAAGGTCATAAGCCAGATATCACAGGTCCAGATATGAATCTTGATTTCCCTAAAGGTAAATTTACAGCACCAGACTTAAAGACACCCAATCTTGACATGAATGCAGCTGGCCTCAACATCAATGCCCCTTCAGGTAAACTGAAGAAGCCAAAATTCGGGTTATCAGGTAGTAAGCCAAAAGGCCCAGATTTTAAAATCAAATATCCAAAGCTGAATTTCAAAAGCCCCAAAATGAAGGGAGGAATAGATGCCCCAGACATGGACTTGACTCTGCCTCAAACTGATTTAAAAGGCCCAAACCTAGATATCAAATCACCTGATGTTGATATTAATGGCCCATCAGGTAAATTTAATATGCCAAAGTTAAAGATGCCCAGTTTTGGCCTGTCAGGTATGAAAGGGCCACATATGAATGTGGATGCTGACATTAACAAGCCTGACCTTAATTTGAATGCATCAGCTCCTAAACTAAATGCAGGGTTAAGTGGTCCTGATATTGACTTAAATGGACCCAATGCTGATTTCAAAGGTCCAAAAACAAACCTTACTCTTCCAAACATTGACAAGCCTTCTGGAAAATTTAAAATGCCCACTTTAAAGATGCCCAAGTTTGGTGTCTCAGGGCCAAAAGTAAAGACGCCTGACTATGATTTGAAGACCCCTGAAATGGATCTGTCAGCTCCAAAGTTTAAGGCAGACTTTGATTCCCCAGACCTGAACATTAAAGGTCATAAGCCAGATATCACAGGTCCAGACATGAATCTTGATTTCCCTAAAGGTAAATTTAAAGCACCAGACTTAAAGACACCCAATCTTGACATGAATGCACCTGACCTTGACATAAATGCCCCTTCAGGTAAATTTAAGCTGCCAAAAGTTGGCTTCTCTGGTAGCAAGCCAAAAGCTCCAGATCTTAAAATCAAATCTCCAGACTTGAATCTCAAAAGCCCCAAAATTAAGGGGGGAATCAATACCCCAGACATGGATCTGACTCTGCCTCAAACTGATTTGAAAGGCCCGAACCTAGATATCAATACACCTGATATTGATGTTAATGGCCCTTCAGGTAAATTGAATATGCCAAAGTTAAGGATGCCCAGTTTTGGCTTGTCAGGTTTGAAAGGGCCACATATGAACATGGATGCTGACATTGATCAGCCCAACCTTAAATCGAATGCATCAGCTCCTAAACTAAATGCAGGGATAAATGGTCCTGATATTGACATTTATGGACCTAATGCTGATTACAAGAGTCCAAAAACCAACCTTTCATTTCCAGACATGGACGTGCCTTCTGGAAAACTGAAAATGCCCACCCTCAAGATGCCTGATGTTGGTTTCTCAGGATCCAAACTCAAAACATCGGGCTATGATCTGAATACCCCCAAAATGGATCTGTCAGCTCCAAAGTTGAAGGCAGACTTTGATTCACCAGACCTCAGTATCAGAGGTCATAAACCAGATATCACAACCCCAGATATGAATGTTGATTTACCTAAAGGTAAAATTAAAGAACCATATTTCAAGAAACCCAATCTTGATTTGAACACTCCAGACTTTGATATTGATGCACCTTCAAGTAAATTTAAACTGCCAACACTGGGCTTCTCAGACGGCAAGCCAGAAGGACCTGATCTTAAAGTCAAATCTCCAAAGCTGAATCTTAAAAGCCCCAAAGTAAAGGGAGGAATCGATACCCCAAACATGGATCTAACTCTGCCTCGGTCTGACCTGAAAGGCCCAAACCTAGATATCAAATCACCTGATATTGATTTTAATGGCCCTTCGGGTAAAATGAATATGCCTAAGTTAAAGATGCCCAGTATTGGCCTGTCAGGTTTGAAAGGGCCACATATGAATATGGATGCTGACATTGATCAGCCCAACCTTAATCTGAGAGCATCAGCTCCCAAAGTAAATGCTGAGATTAATCGTCCTGATATTGACATTCATGGTCCTAATGTTGATCTTAAAGGTCCAAGAAGAGACCTTACACTTCCAGACATGGACATGCCATCTGGTCAAATTAAAATGCCTGCTTTTAAGATGCCTGATATTGGTTTCTCAGCACCCAAAGTAAAGACACCTGAGTATGATCTAAAGACACCTAAAATGGACCTCTTGGCTCCGAAGATTAAGACAGAATTTGATTCCTCAGACTTCAGTATCAGAGGTCATAAGCCAGATATCACAGCCCCAGATATGAATGTTGATTTCCATAAAGGCAAAATAAAAGGACCAAATTTCAAGAAAACCAGTGTTGATGTTAATGCACCAGACTTTGACATTGATGCTCCTTCTGGGAAAATGAAACTCTCAGGAAACATGCCAGAAGGAACAGATCTTAAATTCAGCTATCCAAAGATGAATCTTAAAACCCCCCAAATTAAAGGAGGAATCGATAGCCCTGATTTTCATGGCCTGGGGTCTGATGTTGATTTTGGTACCTACACACAGATGCATGATAACAGCTTTGCAGTCCCAAGAGGTAAAACAAAGGCAGCCAAAACGTATGGTCTTGACGCTCCCTCAAGAGATGTCAGAATACCGACTCATCAGAAATATAGTGCCCCAGAATTTAACATGCAGGACCCCTATTATGACTTGAACAGAGACATGAAAGTTTCAGGAAAAGCTCAGTGGCCTACAATGCAAAAACCTGTCTCTGGTCAGACCAGAATCTCTGGAGTAGGTCCAACATCTTCAGATGTTTACTACAATGATATGTCTGGGGCATTCGGGTCAGGACATCATAAAGCAAAAACAAGTAACTTTGATATTGATGGCAACTGGAACAATATATCACTGCCTAAACTTCAAGTTTCAAGAAATAGAGAAAATGTAGCTGTGAGAAATTCAAATATGGGAATGAATACCATGCAAAGATCAGGTGATAATGCAGGTTATAGGAAGATGGTTCCTAGACATTATTACACTACTGATGATATATGCTACACTTACAAAGGGATGCCTAGAAGAGATGAATGGGACAACGGGCAAATTGACCGTAGTCGCAGACAGACAATGAGACATCTGCAAATACATGCAATGGATCTAGAGGTTCCAGAAAGCACTTTGAAAGGGTCTAAATTTAAGGTTCTTAAACTAATATAGTAGCATCATTATAAGAAAGGGATGTGAGAGTCCTTAGCAATCATGTTTACAGGGCTGATAAGAACTAATAGCATATTAAAAACTATAAAAACTTAGAGTAGATGTTGTAAATGTGCTTGAGCAAACTTTCTTTCTACATTGTTTCTTAACACTGATGAACAAGACTTTCCCTAAAGGAGATGTTATATTTGAAATGTTAGCATAAACTTGCACTTACAGTATCATAGATCATAGGTTATAAGTTTTTAAAAGAGTTTGTGTTCTATATATATGTGACAAAAAATGTGACAATATTATGTGGATCTTGCCTGATTAAATACTGTAAATCATATATATTTTGTAAATAATGTAAAATGCTACAGTAATGTATAAATACAGTGTTTATGAAATATACACATGTAAAAAGTTTTTTCTGGAAAACAGTTTGTTTGGATAATATCTCTTGTTTCTTTCCAACTTTTTTTTTTAGTTTTCGCACATTTTTAGTGTTTTATGCTAAGGTACACATTGGGGTATTTGTTTTGAAGAATGTATAAATCATTTGTGAAATATTCCTACTAACATTGTTGCTTCAAGATACAAAAGCAGTTGTTGTTGTAGAATACTTCAAATAGTATGCAGTTGAAATAAACATAATAGTGTACCCTTTTCTTGAAGTGGTTATTTTGAAAAAGTATTTACCTAAATGCTACTTTAAAAAACCTTGCTATATAAAGAGTATTTCCACATTATGACAAAATCTGCATATACACTCTTAAAAATAAAGGTGCCTTACGATGCCACAGAAGAACCTTTTTTTTTCTAAATGGTTCCATAAAGAACCTTTAACATCTGCAGAACCTTTCTGCTTCACAAAAGTTTCTTTGTGGCGAAAGAAGGTTCTTCAGATTATAAAAAGGTAAGAAAGAGATGGTTCTTTAAACTGAATGCTTTCTGGAACCAAAAATGGTTCTTCGATGGCATCGCTGTGAAGAACCTTTTAAGCACCTTTATTTTTAAGAATGTATGTAAGAGTCTTTTGTAGTCAGTCATGATAATTTAAAGGCCAACCTGGCAAAACTCTTTTGCATACAGAAAGTGGACAGCAGTGTTGGTATTCTTTATAAACATTCTAGCCCATGTGTTTAAGAACTGACCATAAAAGCAGCATATTGTGTGACATGAAAATCTCAAAAGATTCACACTTAAAATTAGATATTAAAATTAGAGCAAAGAAATGTATGATTAAAAATTTCCCATGGACTTATTTGCATACTGAATTGTGTCTGTCATCTATTTGCACACTGAATTTTGCTGAACACATTTTGCACTGTACTTTGTAGATTCTTTTGTGCTGCTGACTTGTCTGTTTTTGGAGCTGTGGCCTGGAGGGTAGAGCTTTATCAGGTGTTGTTGTGATAGTGGGCATATGTGTTGGAACCCATCTAGGGTCATGTGTTAGTCCTGTTCTCTCCTTCACTGTACATCTTTTACCTGAGATACCAATGGATAATTCTAACTTACATAAGTGATGTTAAAAATACTCGTAGGCTAAAGTCATGGAAATTCTTTGGTCAAAAAGCATTAAAACTCTGAATCAAGTATGTATAGGCTTGAGTCTAAATGAGCAAAACCATTTTAAAATTCGTTTCAAATGTGACTTCTAGAACTTTTGTTGTTCAAAATTACTTGTTGAAAATATGGGTAACACTTTACAATGTGTCATTTAGTTAATGCATTAACTAACATGAACTAACAATGAACAATACATTAATTACACTATTTATTCATCCTTTTTTAATGTTAGTTAATAAAAACAATAATGTCAGCCGTTCATTGTTTGTTCATGTTAGTTCACAGTGCATTAACTAATGTTAACAAACATAACTTGTGATTCTAATAATCTAAATGCTGAAATTAACATTAAGATTAATAAATGCTGTAGAAGTATTGTTCATTCTTAGTTCATGTTAACTAATGAACCTTATTTGTAAAGTGTTAACTGAATATGTTTAGTTTGACTTTATGATTAATTTGACAAATTATTAGAAACAATTATAAGTCATTAGAGATACCATAAAGTTCCTGCAGTCCCCAGTGTCGTCAAATAAATAAATAAAGCAACGAGGTTAGTAACAATAAACGACTGTTGAGTTTTGGCAGATGCTTCAATCTGATTATCACTGCAGCGTGACGCAAGGGGAAAAGGTTAGGTTAGCCGTGAGTTGCAGGTCATGCTTTTCGGATGCAATCGGATTTTTTCGGCCTCGTGCCTCCATTTTGTACCGACTCGGTGATTTCCGGGATTTCGTAGAACTGGGTTCGCTAAAGCCCAGTGGTCCACCGCTGGTACAGTATCGCCCTCAAACACTGGGCAGCAATGTTAATAGCAACAAGACATCCGGTTTTGTGAATCTTTTCCTTTCGTGCTTTCGTTTCTCGCTGTGAACTGTTGGGAATAAGTTTACAGAGTTGTCAATAACCAGCCGTCAGTATGACAGCGGACCAATGTAAGCTTTCTGACGACTAGTTAACTTAGTTACCAGTTTTTTCGGTGGTCAGTCAGACAGCGGATCATCGGCGAAAGAACAGCCGGTTACTGTTTAACATTAATGTTGTTTTGGACAGGAGCTCATATCGACCGACAGGTAAGCTTTGCTAACCTCTTAACAGCCGGAAGAATAAGTTAGTTATTAAGTTGAGCTATTTGTTATTTACCGTTCTTGTCGAATACACAAGTGACTTTGCGCATGTTATTGCACATATACTGTTTCGCTGGGGTTGTTTTTATTAATCAGCGAGTCGTTTAGACCGGTTTTGTGAACCGATTCATTACAAAGATCCGACTCAAAAGAACAATTCGGTTACGAATCACCATCATTTGGGTTGTTTACAACATCGTTATTTCAAAAGTTTTGGCTTTACCTAGTCCATACCTGTACGTGCTTGAACCTGTATCACATTTCACGACTCTTCAGGATCTTGTATGGCATGACAGGTATTAGTCTGTGTGCACTGTTCAAGTATTTGTTGACTCAGTTAGGCATAATCATGTTAACCAACACAAATACACGTCATCTTCACAAACTGGTTTGGCTTCTTCCATTATTAATTTCCTTGTAAAATTACTCTCAACAAAACAAGATTTTAATTCTATGAACACATTGGTCTGATATATGATACTGAGCATAAATATTATATGCTTCAAATGTGGTTTTTGTATGTTTATTATACTTTTAGAGACAAAAACTTTTAGAGGGCCAAACAAAAGTGTACCTTGTGAGGTCTTTTAATGTTTTTTTTTAAACAAAACAGTTTATTGAAGCTTTAGGCAAAATATTAAACTGTTTTGCAGTATGTGTTTTACAGTATGTTTAGTATCATATCTGATATACCAATCTTTTATGACCATAAAAGCTTGATGCATCAGATATGATACATATAGTATGATATTGGAGAATATGAAGTTTACACTTGATGAAGAAAGCAGAGCAATTTTATTTACAGACCCAGACTGAGCAAATATTTGATGCAGTTGTTGATATTTATATTATGATGATGTGTATTTATTACAGCAGTCTACTTACATAAAATGCATAGAAATGTTAGTTGTCATATCTCCTAATAATATGTCTTGTTAGGATTATGTTTTAATGTTTCGTTTGTAGCGCTGTAGTTTTAATTATGGGGGACAAAACATGTAATGCAATGTTATATAGTAATAATAAAGATGTACAAATGAACTTTTCCCAAAGCCCGATGTATCATATTTGATACTTATATTTTAACCTGATTTTTCTAAAAAATTATGTATGGATAATCAAGTAAACTGAAGTTGCTGCAGTCTAGTAAGTGTTCATCTTGAAATATTATTAAGGATATAAAAGTTATTCTTATGTTTACTTTATTGGATGTTTTTAGAATTATACTAAAAGGCCTTTTACTTGATAAAACAGTATAAACTATCAATCAGACAACAGAAGGCATGTAGAAGATTGCGTGCAACAGCATTTTCAGCAGTTTTGATCCCGTGGATAATGTAGACGGTTTAGAAATTCAAGTTGTAGGCTTTATATAGGGTTAAACACTTCTGGTCATGAGACTTTTACAACTGCCAAGCAAAAATGTATCAAGTCTGAACTTTACTCTTGATAACTGTGTGAAATACATCAACTACTTATTTTTTTTTCCTAGACTTGTCAGTGGCAAAAGTACATTTTCTCACGAAATGATATTGTTTTTGTGGTCTTGATGTGAATCTTGCGTTCCAGATCAAATGTAGCCGGCTGACTAAACTCCTACATCCTTATGTTTTTCATATGTTATACCACAAACAGATTCTTGCAACAGTTGGGTGTAATAAACAAGGCCCTTGTCAGATTGGAAAGGCTGATTAGGGCAGAGATAGTTGTTTGCCTGTTTTGGCCTGTTATGCGACAATGTGAGGAATGCCAGGTTTATTTTCTGGATAAAAAGTTTTGTAGTGCATTCAGTGCTATCAAAAGTCATCATTTTCGCACTGTCAAGTTGTTCGAAATCTTTATGAATTTCTTTCTTTGGCCGAACACCACAGAAGATATTTTAAATAATGTTGTTTTCTGGTCACCATTGTGGACGTCAATGCAGACCACCAACTCTTCAGTTACCAACATACTTCAAAATATCTTCTTTTATGTTCAGTATAAGAAAGAAAGTCTCACAGTCCTCCAGTAACAAGTAAATGATGACAGAAATGTCTTTTTCCCCCATTGTGTTTCCATTGAGATTTGTTTGCATCTAAAGGTCACTAGGTTTAAAAGTTGGGTTGATGAGTTTCTGTGAGAGAGCTGGGTTTATTTCTTTATTGTAGTGTCCATGTGCTCACGATCACATGTGGATTTCGGGAAACAAATCATATGCCATATTTGTTTTAGAGGTTTGTGTGGTGCCTTTGTAGTTTTATTTATTAGATATGTTCATACACAAAGCCATGATTAAATAGAGCAGCAACATGCGTTTCGGTTACAGCATATAATAGCTTGAATGTAATGAAGATGAGCCATTCAGGTCACAAGCATACAGGTTTTATACACGTTTTGCCGTGCTTCACTCATTTTAACGAAATGCTGCTTTGTGCAGCAGCAGATCCTGCTTAGTGACATTCCAGTTAGTCCTGCTGAAGTTTTGTATCATTACACTTCATCTGTGGACATGTGAGCGAGCACTTCTGCTTGAACTGGTAGGGAAACTTTTTGGAAGCAAGTTTAACCTGTCAGTGGAAAAAACGAGGAATAGGTTTTTTTTTTTTTCGTTTGAGTATTTTTGAAATGTTCTATAGTCACTATGTGGAGCTTGCGGTCTGCTGTTGTGTAGTTCCTGGAAGAGTCAGGTAGTTTGGGAGGTACTGTGACGCCACATTGATGACGTTAATCGGTAATATGTCACTATGATGAGTCCCTGTTTTTAAAGGATATTGACAACCATCTTTTGATTTATCTGAAGCTGTGCATGGAAGTCTGATGGCTGTAATTCTTCCACCTCGCAGAGTTTTTGTGAGAACCTCAGATCAAGCGCTGAAGATTGAGTTGATTGTCGACGTCTTCCGTATTTGCCAAGATGCCTATTCCTCCTCCTCCCCCTCCACCTGGACCTCCACCACCCCCCAGCTTTAGCCAGGTCAGTGTAAAGCAAAGAGCGGGTATCACTGCCACGATTTAACCTCCCTGTTGCTTCCTTAGTTCATGTTTGCAACTCTCTTTATGCTTTTTTTTGTCAATGACAAATAAAAAAAAAGAAGATTATTTAAACATTCTAGATTAAAGCACATGTGCCAAGATTTTAAAAACATTATTTGTATTCAAGTCGGTCTCGTATAGCTTTGAAAACTTTTTCAAATGTTTATACATTTTTATCAAGTCATATCATTAAGAAATATCATTGTTTTATATATATTTTTTAAGTAATTTTTTGACCAAAAAAGTCAATTATTAATTTAGAAATATTATTTTTTAGTTTATTTCCTAAAATATCATTCATATGATATTTGATATGATATTTTACCAAAAAAAGTGGTAACACCTTACAATAAGGTTCGTTAGTTAACATGAACTAAGAATGAACAATACTTCTACAGCATTTATTAATCTTAGTTAATTTCAGCATTTACTAATGCATTATTAAAATCACAAGTTGTGTTTGTTAACATTAGTTAATGCACTGTGAACTAACATGAATAAACAATGAACAACTGTATTTTCATTAACTAACATTAACAAAGATTAATAAATAGTGTAATAAATGCATTGTTCATGTTCATTAACTAATGTTAACAAATCACACCTTATTGTAAAGTGCTACCCTTTTTCAGTAAATAATAAAACATTATGTAGTCTTAAAAAAAAAACAAAATGATGTATTCTTGAAAAAAGTTTTCATTTAATTTTATCATGTTTTTAAAAAATATATTCAATCTTTCTGCTCCACAAAAAATATCAAAATGAATTTTAACTTTTAGAAATTCAGAACAATTTTTTTTTCTTAAAGAGAAATTCAAGTCAATGAAATGCATTTTTAGTGTATTTTTAAATAAATGAATTGATCAGGTTTTTAACATACAAATGTGTTGACTTTCAGGCAAACACCACACCTCCAAAACTAAATCGAGATGAAGCTAAAGGAAGAGGAGCTCTGCTGTCAGACATCTGCAAAGGCGCCAAACTGAAGAAGACCAGTGGGGTCAATGACAGAAGTGCACCTGTCCTTGAAAGTACGTCATCTGTAGAGCACTACTGCTGAAAATACAATTAATGTTTGACGTGACCCAGCTAACCATGCAGTGTTTTTTTATTTTTTGGCAGAGACTGGAGGTCGAGGTGGCAGTGGTGGAAGTGGAGGTGGAGGAGGTGGAGGTGGTTCTGGGCCAAAGGCCATGGGAGGATTGTTCAGTGGAGGAGTGCCTAAACTACGACCAGTCGGAGGTATGTTTCCCTTTCACAGTGGGTAGTGCAATGATGGATTCTTATTAAGGCTACGCAATAAAAATGACTTTTTCACCATTTTTAAAAATGATTTTTTATTAGGGATGCACTGAAATTTTGGCTGCCAAAAATTATCGACTGAAAATGGCATTTTTGATTTTTGGCTGAAAAAAAAAATCTGTTAAAAGTGATTAAAAATTCAAATTGAAAAAAAACAAAAAACGGTTAAATCAGTTAAAGATTCTGTTGCATAGAACTGAATAAAAATAATTATTGATATTTAATTTTAAATTATTTTCTATCCAATTATATTGTTTTACTTTCAATAAAAGTGTTGTTATTTATAGGTGACTTTTCCCCCAGTATCGTGCAGCCCTAATTATTATCTCAAACTGTTTGATTAATGTGTCCACACAGACAGCTCTGTAGGACGGTCAGCGCTGCGGCCGCCTGGCTCTCGCCCTGCGGTTCCTCGTGGCACGAGTCATTCTGAACCGGACAGCTCCGGTCGTGGTGATGGAGGCCGCTCCTCACCTCCAGAACAGCCACGAAATCATCGTCCCTCTGTGCCAGACATCTCCAAACCGTCTGCTGCCAGCAGCTCCTCAAAACCCACCAACTCCGCTCCGCCTCCACCCCCGCCATTCAGTCGCGGTGGCAACCGCGGACCCTCCTCAGCCCAACAGGGTTCTGGGGCACACAGTCGTGAGAAACCCCTTCCACCACCGCCTGCAAGCAAGGGGCCTCCACCGCCGCCATCTTCTGCTCGGGATGGGCATCCTAGACATCCCCCTCTTTCATCTCGCTCCTCTTCATCCTCCTCCCCTTCCTCAAACGCACCTCCACCTCCTCCTTATCGTCAGCCGACTAATGCTGCAAATGGTGACCCGGCCCCCGAGTTGCCACAGAGGCGAAACTCGCTGAACAAGAGAAGCCATGGCAATGCTAACATCCGTAGCCAGGCTCCTCCTCCACCCCCTGCCCAGCAGAACAGGCGACCCCCGCCACCATCACGAGATCCAGTGGTGCGCAGCACAGGTAAAACACAAACTGGAAATTCTCTCACTATAGACCTTAGTTAGTTTCTGACAGGAATGAAATGAGGCTGTGAGATTAGAAGTACATTGCGTTCAGTGGATTGTACTGTTGTTTACCAACATACTGATTGTTCAGTTGACAAAAGCTCCATAAAACAGTTCTGAAAGTTGTGAGTTGTGAAAATCACATGATCTAGGACTGTTAGGACAGCGCATGTTAAACCTGTAGGTCTGTTCATCACAGCCACTGTGTATATATATATATATATATATATATATAGTGCTTTTTTGACGTGTTTTAACTTTCAGCATTGACCGGTTTAATTTATCGCCTGACAACATGACTCCCTGAACAGTATATAGAATTAAACTACCTAATTACCAAAATTGAATTACTTAACAAATAGGTTTTAAATGGAAAAAAAACTAAATGATGACTGTTTTTCATGAACTGTTCCTTGAAATCAAGGGTTTTCAAGTAAATGTAGATCTCATTTAAAATGAAGTGTTCATTCAGCTCCTCAGGTTCCTCCTCCTGTAATTCGTAACGGGGTTCGGGAAACACCACCCCCTCCGCCTCCGTATCGCAGCGGGCCACAAACGTCTTCTGAACCCCCTAGTCGAGGGAAGCCCCCTCCTCTGTCCTCTGCTGGACGCCAGCATTCAGGACATGCACCTCCTCCTCCTCCACCTCTCCGCAATGGACATACGTCATCTGCCCCCAGGTCCTTTGTTGGTGAGTTCCATCAGATGATGCAATCTTTTTTGGAACATCAGTTCAGTTCATTTTCTTAGTTGCTAATTTGTTTGTTCGTGGGAAGTTCCCGTAGATCAGAACTTTGATTTCCAGAGTGGATCTGTAGTCTACTGTGCATCAGCACATGAAAATAACCCTGAAGTCAAATGAGCTCTCAGTAATTCAAATGCGGCCCACTTATTTCCTCATTACACCCGTCAACAAAGCCTTCTCAGAACGTGGAGATAAGTAGTTCTGAAAAATAAGATCGTCATTTTACTCATAACCTGTTAGTGATCATTAATTTGCAAAAAACAGGTTTCTTTATGTATTTCATACAGGTTTCTCAAACTCTTGGGGATTTGTGAGGGTTCATGCCTTACTAAAATGATAAAAATGTCAAATTAAAATAAATAGAGCTGCAAAACTGAAATGATGATATAGTTTAATATGATTATGAAGTCACAAAAGGCTGTATTGTAGTCTGTTGCATTGCATGTTTCCGAGTTCATTTACACGCGAGCAGCTCATGATCCAGTGTTTTCAGTGTCTCGTGCAGTTCGGTTCACACTCCAAATATAAACTCCATCTCTGAATGTTGCTTATAATGTGCATTTAAGAAATTGAAATTGCAGTATATGACGAAATAATTACAATATACGTTTTGACCAAATCATGCAGGCCTCTACTGTGAATAAATAATAGTAAAATAAAAACCATCAAAATAAAATTATTTTGTTTACCTGCATGCCATGTGACAATAAAGCAACATCAGAAACCCCTGAACATCCAGATGTGTTGGTAAATTACTGAATTATTAACTTAAAAACCCAGAAAATGTTTTGTCAGAAGGATTCAGCTGGGAAAAAACTTGGACGGAAAAGTCCATGGGCTGGAGAATCAGCTTTTTGATTCTGTTCTATAGTTCAGTATTTAACAGATTGGATTTATTTTTCATAAATCATTTTGACCAAACAGCTACTGTGTCCAGTTACTTTTAAAATGTTTAATTCAAGAAGTAAAACACAGAAGAAAAAAAAATCTTGCTCCAGATAATCAAGTTATGTTTGCTATACTATTTCAATATAAACACCAAAATTACTTTTATTAAACTAAACTAAACAAGCACATTAAATCAAATACAGTATTCACAATAGGCCTGAGGAAGCCTTTTACACTCACCAAGGCTGCAGTAAAAACCATAATACTGTGAAATATTATTACAAATAAAAATAGCTGTTTTCCATTTTAATATATTATAAAAACTCATTTATTCATGTGAAGCAAAGGTGAATTTTCAGCATCATTACTCCAGTCTTCAGTCGCACATGATCCTTCAGAAATCATTCTAATATGCTGCTCCAGAAACATTTCTTCTTATTATTAATGTTGAAAACTGTTTTTGCTGCTTTATATTGTTAATTTCAAAAGAACAGCATTTTTGTAACATAAAATGTCTTTATAAAATATTAAGCATCACAACTGTTTTTTTAATAATATTAAATTACTTTTTATAATTTATTTAAATAAAGAAGTTATTTTAAATTAAAATTACATTTTTTTAACAAATAAATGTAGTGTTTTTTAGTGTACATTGTGAATATTGAATGCATTGCTTTGAATTTTTAATGAAGCTTTAATCTGCAAAAGACTGGAATAGATTGATTATAATTATTTTTCAAATGATCACAAGTTTCATATGATGAACTAGCAAAAACATTTATGAAAAATTCTTCCAACAGCCACATACTAAATGAAATGAATGTGCTCATCTTGACATGGCAGTTAAACATCAGCATATGCAAAGCTACTTGTCCACTAGGTAGTGCATAAAATAGATAATTTTTTCTATTTATAAAATGTTTGATGTCTCTTCTCAGATGATTTTGAGTCCAAGTACGACTTCCACCCTATAGAGGACCTTCCCCCCCCTGAAGAATACAGACCCTTCCCGAAGATCTACCCCAGCCAAAGCAACAAGGGTAAAGGCCTTACTTTAAACTTTGACCTATCATTCATCCATAGAGATAAACACATTTCCTCACGTCCTCTTTATCTCTCCAGGTTTAGTGAGAGGTGCTCCTCCACTGCCTCCTGTTGGAGGGAAGTGAACACTGTTCAGGGAAGAGAAGGACCAAGAAGAGATGACACATAAACACATAAATGTGTACAATACATCGAGTAACATCTTTCTTAGGACAACACTATAAACACCTACATGATCGCTGATCCAAACCACTCCAGAATGCTGTACCTCTAGACCTGAAAACACTGTGCAATATTCCTGTGCTGCCTAGAAATGCACCTTTTAATATCGTGTCAGATGACAGCGGCACAGCAATGCGAGAGCAGACAACTCCAGTTCACATGAAGCTAGATGTGTACATTCCACCTGTTTCTTACAGCAACCAAAGTTTTTAATTCAATGAGAAAATGTGTAGCACTTGTGGATTATTGATGACTATGCATATCAGACACAAAGTCTGTATTTCTCTGGACAATCATGTCATTGTATGTATTTTAGTTCTTATTTTTTTTCTTTCCAAATCAGTCAGGAATGAGTTTAATTCTGAAAGTGTTTGCTTACACTACAAAGGCCACGAAACAGCTTTGTTTCTTGTTCATTCCACAGTTGTGTTTTCCTCGTCACACTACAGAATCAAAAACTATGACAGCCAATATGGTCACATAGAGCTGATTTAAAAAAAAAAAAAAAATCAGCTCCATGCTGAATTTTAACTACGTTTTACTGACCAAATATACACTAAGTGCCAACAAAGACTTGGGGCCTGTTTCATAAAACAAGTTTATCAAATAAGCCAGGCTTATTTCAGTTAGTCTGACTTTTTTTGCACCAAATCAACTGACAATAAGTCAGACTAACTGAGATAAACCTGGCTTATTTGGTAAACTTGTTCTATGAAACAGCCCCTTGGTCTTGTTGGAGATCTGTGTTTTTTTTTGAAACAGTGTACAGATAGTGCCATCTTCTGGCTCATCTGCACCCTTTCTCTTGCTGGGTACCAGTGTTTCTGGGTCATTTACACATTGCTTTTCATCATTAGTGTTTTAAACCTAAACTGAATTTCAGGAAATAAATTTTAATAGATTTTGTACAAAACACTACAAGTTTTCTAATGGGCGTATTTTAATTCTGTGACATTGTATTATATGTTATAAAGTGACCAAGTAAGTTAATAATGTTCAGGCACTTCTGGCCATTAATATAGAAGCTATTAATTGGGATTTGGTGACCAATCAGACTTGTAAATGTCATTTTATTTCTTTCTGAAAATATGTGTCAATATAATTCTCAAATAAATGATGGGAATGGGAATTAATGTGCTTCTTTATGATAATGGTATAATATAAATGTGTTGATCTTTGTTAATACACTTTGCTTTATAATTAGTCTTTTACATTAACACAAAATATTTAGCCACTCCATGTTATGATTAACCAGTTAGACTGAGGTATAACACTGTCATACTGATGATGCACACACACACACAAAACAACTCAGGGTTATTGTCTAAATAAATTAATCTTGGAAGAAATTTAACCGAAGATTTCTTTAAATGTCACAACAGACAAACAACATAAGAAAACAAATGGATAAAAATAACTAAATTATGAAAAGGGACCTTCTTGTCACCATTTTTAAACACCCTTAACATAAAATATGAAACGAGATATCCTGTAAATGTATATATTTTGATAGCTTAGTTGCATAATTTAATAACAGCCAAATCAAACAGGATCACAGTCAAAAAGGTACAGCTGATTACATAATTATGCAGGGTCATATTCTTAAAAGAAACAGAATGTCATTTTTAACCAAAAAAACTATGAATCAAGTCCACAAACCTCCCATTAACAAATACAGAAACTGCTATTATCAACATAAAATAAATTCATACACCTCGAATAAATTCACAGACAATTAATACATTTAAAATCAAATACTCGAATGAAATGTCAATATGAGATAATATTATGCATGATTTTTTTTTAAACAATCAAATTTCAAAATATAACACAGTTTCTATTTTTACTGAAATGTATATTCATATACAAATATGACCGTCCTCGACCCAGTTGGTGGCACTGTTGTTACAGAAACGAAGACAGGCACAGCTTTAAGTGGACCTTAAAGCAATAAAGAGATAAAACAGAAAATAATTTGATTTGACTTATTTGCCACATATTCTTCATATTAGTATAGTACATTTGAACTGCAGAGTAAAAACAACACTATTATTTCATGTATTTTAAAAATATAATGCAATAACTGAACAGATATAATGAGGATTTGGTAGGTTTTTTTTGTTTTACCCAACTAAGTTACTCTAATAAGAAATATATATATATATATATATATATATATATATAAATTGATGAACAGAGGTGTGACGTGCGTTCTTTTCGGTTCATTAAAGATATTATACCACAACCAACCCCCAACAGGTTTTAGGCTAGTATGACCTTGTTAATGACTCGCACCTCAAAGTCTACACTAGAAACTACACTTATGATTGGCTTTGTTGTAAGACTTGATGATATTATACCACAACCAACCCCCAACAGGTTTTAGGTTAGTATGGCCTTGTTAATGACTCGTACCTCAAAGTCTACACTAGAAGCTACACTTACTTGCTAAATTCTTGATTGGTTATCTCAGTTTGCTCCTCAAGCTACAGATGTAATTAAATCACACAGTAGATCGGACACAGAATGTATTGCAAACTATTGTGCTTTGGAGGTCATTGATTTACAGTAAACTAAGTCATCACTGTTTTTCCTTTCAGATCTGCTTCCTTGTTCTAAACTAAAAATGCCCAGCACTCGCTCACAGAATCAGCCCACCCTTCAGTTCCCCCGAAGAAAGTCTTCCAGATTGAGTTCTCGATCTAAGAGCTCCTCTGAAAATGCAGTGGACGTCCAGACCACCCCTTTGTCCCCTAGAAAGACAAACGTGGGAGATTCGCTCAGTGTTTGTCTGTCTCCCAGGAACTCTGTGTTGAAAAACACCTCTTTGTCTGAGAGGCTGCCCTTGAGCCCCCGCAAACGTACAGGTGTGTAAATCATCACCTTTAAACCCCATCACTGTTTCTGTGCTTATATGTGGCATGGTTTGAATCTTTTATTGACGATGCTCTTGGTTTTCCCGTGTTTGTTTTTCAGGTGACGAGAATGGCTGTAATCTGCCGGCCTCTATGCTTGGCTCTCCTCCTAAGCAGCGCTGTGCTCCTCTGTGCTCCCCTCGTAAGCTGTCCTTCAATGAGAACACGCCGGTCTTCTCCTCACCTCCACGTCCCACCACGTCCTCACCCAAACTTCCCCTGTCTCCTATTTCACGTCCATCCCCAAATCGGCTGCAAGAGACCCCCTGCTCAAACCCGATCCCCCGTACAGAGGGAAAGCTCCCTGTTACTCGACTCTTTCCTGTGAAAAGTATGTTTTGTTCAGTGTCTGTTAGCTAATTTACGTAGATGTTTTAAAACCGGTGTCACACAGGGATCAGTTGCTGACATTTAATAAGCAATTTCTTTTTTCTGCAGAATCGGGTTATCAGAGTGTAAAGCAGGCTCTTCACACTGCAGTACCCGAACATCTTCTCTCTCGTGAGGCAGAGAGAGCTGCCATCGTCTCCTTCCTGGAGAACCATGTGGTGGCGGAAAAACCCTCCAGCCTCTATATTTCTGGTGCTCCCGGCACAGGCAAGACTGCCTGTCTGAACTGCGTCCTCCAGGAACAAAAGGTGGGCTCGAGAGGAAATATGGGGGTCTGAAGATCTAAAATCAAACGGCACTACTTAAAAATGCAGTACTGTTTAAAATCGAGGTCAAGAAAGATCCATTAAAATGATGTTTATAATATAACAAAAGATCTATTTTCTTAAAATGCTGATCTTGGGAAGTTTTTAATTTACTTCAAAACATTCCACAAAAATATTAAGCTGCACAGCTGTTTTCGGCATTGATAATATAAGTTTCTTGAGCAGCAAATCAGCATCTTAGAGTGATTTCTGAAAGATCATGTAACACTGAATACTGGAGTATTGATGCTGAAAATTCAGCTTTGCATCACAAGAAATAAAAATGTAATTTTAATCGTAATAATTTCACAACATTAATATTTTACTGTATTTACGATCAAATAAATGCAGCTTTTGGTGACCATAAGTGACCATCAGAAAATGTTATAAAAAAAAAAAAAAAAATCTTCCTGACCATAAACTTTTGAATGGTAGTGAACATCAGCCTTTACTTTTAAAATCTGGCATGCAAGATTGTAACATGAACTTAAAATGAGATAATACATAAACAACTGTGCTTATGGTCATCTGTCTTCTCTCGTTTCCAGGCTCTGTTGAAAGGTGTTCAGACAGTGGTCATCAACTGTATGAATCTGCGTAGCTCACATGCCATCTTTCCATTGCTGGGAGAGAGACTGGGGGTTCCAAAGGGCAACAGCGAGGCTCGGCTGGAGAAACTTCTGACCAGCTCGGGGCCCACTGTGTAAGTCAGCTCGTGCTAATTTGCATGAACCATTTCAGGCTTTTAGCTCATTATGTACTGTGCTCAGATTTTGTATTTGGAGTCAAACATGTTTTGTTTACTTGATTAGCTCTTACTATGGTGTTTTTGTGTGTAACAGCCTGTTGGTTCTCGACGAGATGGACCAGTTGGACAGCAAGTCTCAGGAGGTTCTCTACACGATCTTTGAGTGGCCATACCTGCCCAACTCTCGTGTTTGTCTCATTGGTAAGATACTCGTGCATTTATCTCCCCAAATTTGTGGACTCTTGTTAACAGTCTTCTATACAAAGAGGGTCGTTTTGGACGTTTGCTTACGGTGAACTTTAACCCCTTAGGTATTGCTAACGCATTGGACCTGACGGACCGTATTCTGCCTAGACTGCAGGCCAGACCACACTGCCGACCCAAGCTGCTTAACTTTCCTCCCTACAGTCGTGAGGAGCTTAATGCAATCGTTCAAGACCGGCTCACACAAGTATGCCTACTTCCATATTTCCTGTTATTCGTACTTCTCCCGTTCGGAGATAATAATACACTGGCGTATTCGTGTGCATTCAGGTATCAGGTGAAGGTGTTTTGGACGCAGCTGCAGTTCAGTTCTGTGCCAGAAAAGTTTCAGCTGTGTCAGGAGATGCCCGCAAAGTGCTCGACATATGCAGGTAAGAGAACCGGTTTCAACTGCTAAAACAAGTGTGACCGTTAGCTTTGTGAGGTTCTCACACATCTGTGTCTCTATCCATCAGGAGGGCTGTGGAGATTGTGGAAGCGGCTGAGAGGTCTAAAATAGCATCAGAACCTGCGGCCAGCCCTAAAGGTAGGAATTATTCTACCATATTTTCCAGAAAATAAGATGTACTGGGTCAATTGCATTTGAGAGCGTAAAAAAAAAAAAAAGCTATATGGGTGAATGTTATGCTGGTCTTAAAGGTCATGCAGAATCTCTCGTGGCTAGTTCAGATATGGTGTCACGAGTACCAACGAGGGATTTGTCTCTACTTTCTTGTTGCAGTGTCGCGGGTGAGCGTTCCTCAGGTGGCGCGGGTTTTATCAGAGGTGTATGGCGACCGTATGGCATCCAGCAGCGGGGAGGGCGAGAGCTTTCCTTTTCAGCAGAAGCTTCTAGTCTGCTGTCTGCTTCTTATCATCCGTAATGGCAAGAGCAAAGAGGTCCAGTTGGGCAAGGTGAGGCAAAGTTTTATCGTCTCATGTTTTTAACATGAAACATGTTTCTAAACCCTGTAACTTAAGTGTTCTGAATACATTAGGGAGGAAGTGAGAATTCATTCTGGGGCTGATAACCCTGTTTGTGTTCCTGCAGCTGTGTGAAGTGTACAGTAAGCTGTGTAAGCAGAGGCAGGTGGGCGGCGTTGGACAGACCGAGTGTCTGTCTCTCTGCAGTCTGCTGGAGAGCAGAGGAATCTTCACACTCAGAAAGGCCAAGGAGGCCCGACTGACTAAAGTAAGAGCAGTTATGAATTATCAATAGTATAACAGAAAATGTAGTATACTCGGCCTTAAGATTTTTATTGAATCGTATCTTAATTCATTACAGTTTAATGAGGGGTCAAAATGTCAATATTGTTTTCTCTTTCCTAGATCTCCCTGAAGATTGAAGAGCGAGACGTGGAGAATGCATTGAAGGATCGAACTCTCCTTGGTAGCATATTAGCAGCTGGTCTGCCATAAATTACATCAGAATTTAAGTCCTTTTTTTCTTCTTTTTTTTCTTTTTTAACTAATTTTACTCTTTTTCTCATTTGACTATTTTATAATACTTTGTGAAAGTGTTGTTTAAAATGAGATGTGCTATTTCAAAGAGGGATGATTTGATCCAAAAGGGTTGATTTCTCCATTATGTTTGTCAAACATTTGGCCTGCCTTTTAAATGTAGGGTTGTCTTTTTTTTTTTTTTTTTTCTTCTTTTTTTAATTTATTCATGTATTCTTAAATGGGCAAATTATTTTTCAAAACGGAAGACATTACCTTCTATTTTATTTTGTACATCAGCTTTGTAATGGTTTTGGGGGGATGTACACTTTTAATAAAGCAGAACGTACAGAATGTAAGTTTGCTTCTGAGTTACTCATTTAATTATATCTCTAAAAATCAAACATTTTTAAAATATGGCACAATTTAAAACAAGCCAGTCAGAGTTTTCCACTTCCCTATTGTTTTAAAGTAGGTGCATTAAATCTACTTGTTACTACTAAAAATTTCACTTGGATATTGACCAACAATTTGGCTTTACACAAAGCACAAGCCAAAAATAAAGGCCATCCTAAATGTAGGGTTGGTTTCTTCTTAGGAAAAGATTTGGAGAAATTTAGCTTTATATCACTTGCTCACCGGTGAATCCTCTGCAGTGAATGGGTGCCATCAGAATGAGAGCTGATAAAACCATCGCAATCCACACCACTCCAGTCCATCAATGAATGTCTTGAGAAGGAAGAGGCTGTGTGTTTGTAATGAACAAATCCATCAAGGTGTATTAACTTTAAACCATCACTTCTGGCTGATAGACAAGTCCATAATCCATAACACTCCCTCCAGTGAAGAACTCCTGTTGTTTGTGTCTTACAATCCACCCCACATGTTGGATTAGAACTGTTCTGGATTGGTTTCACTTGTAAACAACATTTGATCAGTGCATGTTTCTCTCCTGATTCAGACAGGTTGACACTTCACTTAATCACTTTTTATTGACGGACTGGAATCGTGTGGATTGTGGTGTTTTTAGCTTGATCTGCTCTCATTCTGACGGCACCCATTCACTGCAGTGGATTCATTGGTGAGCGACGTAATGCTAAATTTTTTCCAAATCAGTTCCAAAAGTAAATTTTCATTTTTAAGTTAACTTTATTGTATTTTTTTTATTTTTTATTAAACCAAATGAAGAAAAATGACTCCGAAGACATTTACACACTTCAACCATTTCAACACCCTAGTCCAGGGGTCACCAAACTTGTTCCTGTAGGGCCGGTGTCCTGCAGAGTTTAGCTCCAACCCTAATCAAACACACCTGAACCAGCTAATCAAGGTCTTTCTTGGTATACTTGAAACTTCAAGGCAGGTGTGTTGAGGCAAGTTAAAGCTAAACTCCTCCAGGACTGAGTGTGGTGACCCCTGCCCTAGTGCTTGTCAAAATGAAGCTCATCACAAAGCCTTAGTTAACATGATTTTATTTCATTTTTTTGGACAAAGTGTGAAGTAAAAACGCTACAAAGAATCCCTTTGTCTGCTTGCCTCCTAAGAGGAGTTAGTATTCGAACAAATGTGAAGCTAGTTTTATAACTCTCAAGGTTTAATTGTTTGGTTAAACTTTAGTCCCTTTCAATCAGCACAGCATTTATCACGCAAAAAAAAAAAACTCCATACACATTGCAATGCAAAACAAACAAAATCAGTATTTCCTTGTCTATACATTAAGACAGTTTTAGCAAAACCAATATATGGAGTGAAAAAAGCAAGTGGGAAAAAGTTAACGTAAAAACTCCAGTATTCGACAGTCTCAGCAAGGGAAGAAACATGGAGATGCACTGTACTGAGTTCTAAGCGCTGTAGGAAATCAACATGACAGACATTTCCGCTCACAAAAGCTGATCAGCTCTGGTCACCTGTCTAAAACCATCCTGAACCAAGCTATAAAGCTTCAAGTCCTCGGGTCAGTTATTGTGAGATCACAAGGCTAAATCATTGATCGCATTTTCCAAAGTCTTACAACTATAAAAAGCAATGTGATTATCATTATAAAATATTATAATAAAATCTCTTTGGCATAGTTAACCAGTCCTCTTACCAACAATGTATTAATGCACCCATAAGAAACACTAAAATATAACATTTTCTACAAAAAGATGTGTAAATTGCATCATGCTGTCATCTTTTTATAAAGGCAGGTTAAAGTTGTGCTCGATTCTGCCTCTCCCAGCACAGTGAGAATTGCATATATTACAGCAGTGTCAGTGTGTGTTTGCCGAGAACCACAGGCGTCTAACGGTAAAAAAAAAAAAAAAAAACTCTGCCAGGAGTGTCTGTCTTGTATTTTTCATATCCCTCTTTCAGTGGCTTCATCGGGCTGTAAAATAAATACACAACACTCAGTTTAATGCAGACTTTAGCACATACGGCCAATCCTACTTGAGTATTTGAATGACAGCTAGTGTGTTCGAGCAGTACTAACCTGTTAGTAATCATGGTAGGGTCTGGTCATGGGGTTGTAAACCATGCCTGGCATAAAATCCTCTTGCATTTCTGAATCTAGTGGCATACTGTCCATATGCATGCCATCGCTGTATCCTTGATATCCCACGGGGCCGTATCCATCGAGTTCTGTACAAGAGAACACTGCAAAAAGTTAGCTATCTGCGTAATGTTATGGTCTCTGCAGGTTAGAGACATAACTGCCAGTCATGGAAACAATTAGCTGCCAAATCATGGTGAGAGAGAGAGAGAGAGAGAGAGAGAGACGATATACTAACCATCCTCTGGAAGGCCAGGTTCCATCATGGTGTTGTGTGCCTAAAATGCAACAAGGAAACTGTCAAGAAACCTGCGCGCTATGTAAATATTTATATCATAAATTATCTCACTTGTTGGGATTTATGTCAATGTACTGTTATATAAAGACTGCCAACTTTAACGTCAGCTCTACAGTCAACACAGAAATCAAACATGATATTTTAATGTATAATAGACACCTAACATACTGAGCCTACACCAAATAAAATGAGCCTAAATTTCAAAATAAGAAGCCTAATTAGGGACAGTAAAGATCCATTTTATATACATACACTTTTTGGTGAATTGCATAAAACCGGTTAAGCAAAAAAAAAAAAAAAAAAAAAAAGCAAAAATATATTGTTCCCATTTTTTAATTCATTCAAAGACCGTAACAGATTACAATTTTTGACCTCTGAATTGAGAAATGTATCAGGACCACACATAACTAAAAATAAAAAAGGTAATTGCGACTTCTCACAATTTGAACTTTTTTTCTCACAATTGTGAGTTCACTTCGTGCAATTCTTACATTTTTCTCAGAATTGTGAGATATAAACTCGCAATTCTAACTTTTTATCTCAGAATTGGGAGAAAGTCAGAACTGCGATATATAAAGTCAGAATTGTGAGATATAAATTCCTATATAGGAGAAAAAGACTGGTATGTTTTCAGAATTGCAAGTTTATATCTCGCACTTTTGACTTCATTTCTCACAAGTTTATATCTCACAATTGTGAGGAAAAAAAAGTCAGAATTGTGAGATAAAAAGTCGCAATTACCTTTTTTATTTTTTTATTCAGTGGAGGATACGGGCTTCCATAGAAATATCCCCAGTTTCTTTATAAATATATCTAATCATAAACACCATTTTTTAGGATCAGATATAATAAAATGTCTGAATTTGTTTTTCTTGTTAAATACACTCAAATCTGTCACATTATGGAGATAAAATGGTTTGCGAATGCAATTTCATGTGCAATGTGTTCAAATAACGCACTAAATAACCTCCACACCACCAGGGGGCAAACTCACCATCTCCCAAGCAGCAGGGTCGTGTTTGAAGAGCGAGTGCGTGAGCTCCACTGACACTCGTTTCTTATAGTCTGGGTTTTTGTCCTCCGAAATTCGGTAGAGAACAGCAGCAGCATAGGTGGCTGGAAGAAAGAAAGCACCCTTGTTACACGCTTAAGTCCAAATTATACATCGGTGTTGATGTGAATGCATAGCTTTTTTACACATTTGATAGAACACATGCACACTAGAGAGTTTTATGCTTAGCCAGATTTTTCTTGGCGTAGACACTGGACATGCGAGTATAGTATTCATATACTATGCTGATGATGATGTATTCAATCAAATCTTTTTGGCATATTTGGATGCTTCTCTCTCACTCACCGATCCCTTCGTTGCTGGAGTGGAGGAGCTCCATGAGAGGAGCACAAGCTCCTTCCGAATCAATGATCTCAGCCGACTGTTTGTCGAGAGCCAGTTCACACAGAACACCAGCTGCCACACGCTTGACGTTATCCAGTGGAGAATACAACAGCTGCAGCGACAGAAAACAGATGTCTATTATACACTGACCATGTCAGATGGAGGGCAAAGACTGTACAAACCCGCTCCCATACATACGCATAAAAAACGCCCACAACACAGTGGAAAGATGTAAGAGTTACCTGAACAAACAGAGGAATGGTGTCCATGCTGGCGATGGTGGCTTTGTTAAAAGGATCTCTGGCCATGATATGCAGAGCACCAGTGCAGCCCTCCACAATCTCCTCCATTCGCACTCCATCCTGAGAGACAGAGAGAGAGAGAAAAGGACATTTCATTAATTCAGTGACAAAATAGTAGTCTGTACGTTGTATTCTGTGCGTAAGAATGGGAATTGTAGAGAATTCTGGTTTTGATTCCTCTCAATGGTTTTAGTTACTTCACAATTCTATTAATGACTTGTTTAGCACTTTTAAGGAATAGTAATATTATTTAAGAAACATAAAAAGTGTATCTTTAACTACATATAATCATATGAACAACTAGTCAGTATATATACACTGATTCAAGTCTCAGAGGTTGGTGAAAGCTGCACTACAAAGAACCAACTCAAACAGTCTTTTGACTGGGAATTGGACTACTCTAAGCTACATGTTGCTGATTTACTAAAAAGAACCGAATCATTAGAGTCATTCGTTCAAGAACTGCACTACACTGGTTGCACTACATGTTACTGATTCACCAAAAAGAATCAACTCATTAGAATCATTAGTTCAGGAACTGTACTATAGTTTTGTTCTACATGTTTTTGACAGGTGAGGAATTCATACCTGGTATGTTTGTTGAGCAGATGAACCGTGTTTCTGTGCATCTTGATGAGCTTTCGTAAGCAAAGTGACCAGTTTGGGAATGGCTTCGGCATCTCTCAAAGGAGCCTGATTGGCTGAACACAGCGCCAGGTTACGGATCAGACCAACCACAGCCTGTGACGAAGACAAAAGTGGGGTCAGCAATGGTTATACTGCACAACAGGAGAACTACTAACTGAGAAAGAGACCGCCTGTGATATATCATCCTGGGCCTTGCAAATTTAAAGCTGCAGTCTATAACGTTTGGCGCTCTAGCGGTTAATACACAGAACTGCGTGCATCTTGCGGAAGAACATCGTAGCCGGAGCTACTTCTCTCTGTTTATGTCTATGACGAGTCACGCAGGTACCAGGTTACTCCGCAGCGGTACCTACCAGAACCAGTCTAAAATAGTCTGAAAATAAACAGCAACCAAAAACACAGTTTGGAAAATAGTTTCATGGTGTACTCGCTTATTATATAAATTTAGTAAATTTTGAACAAAATAAAAAGTTACGGACTGCAGCTTTAAGCAGTGACCCTGTTACAAAATTAATAAACCTAGAAAATTACATGTTTTTGCACTCTGTGGCTTATGGACCCTTCACATATGTCTCTAAAAAAGTTAAACAATTTTTTACTTTGCGTAATGCTTCATCCACACCAATAGGTGTCAGTATAAAGTCTAAAACAACTGTATAGCAAAAATAAAAATAAATGTAAAAATCAAATAAAAACAATTATTAGTGCATCTTAATTTTATGATAAAATACTTTTTGTTGCTAGAAAAGAGATACATTGTTTTTTTCTCGGGTAGATTACAAACCAATCGATTGCTCGCTAAGGCACTAATTTGTCAGTTTTCTCTGTTTTTCTTTCAGTTACCTTTACGACTGGCCAGTAGTAGGGCTGATTGAGCAATTTGACAATAGCCGGGATGCCGTAATGCATTCGTACGGCATTCTGTGCGGCCTCGGCCTCCGGGTGGCGGCTGGTCAGGTGACGCAGGGCGCAGACGGCTGGCTCGATCACGTCTTGTTTTGAACCGGCCCTCAGGATGGTGTGAATCAGAGCCTCCACGCCGTTACTCTGGGTCACCTGTGTTTTGTTGCGTGTGTTGTTGCAGGTGAGGTTGGACAGGATGCCTGTGGAGCAGGTCAGCATGTTGATGTCATCAGAGGACAGCAGGCCGACCAGCACTTGGAGCAGATTTTCCATTCCGTCCTGCAGGGGGCGAGAGAGCGAGCATGTGTTGGCCTGATACATATTATACATACAAAGAATTTCCAGTGTTTGTGTTGAATTAAGAAAAATTGGTTGTTTTTAAGGGTTCTTTTTTCATTAAACTGGGAGGGTTGACATGATACATTAAATGAATTAACCGCAATTCACTGAAACTTCAAGATTCCAGACATTTCAAGCATTTTGTTCTTTAAGACACAAAAGTTACTGAACGGATACAAAATTCAGTCTGTTATTTTGATTGGATTTTTTCAGCATTTTAATTTAGAATTAAACTGCATTACTTACAGGAATTGAAATGAATGAATTATTATTAATATATTAAGTGTCTGCGTGAAAGACAGATGGTGTTAGATGTATAAACTGACCTGTTTGGTTGCAGCATCTGACAAGTTTCTCAAGGTCCACAGGCAGTTTTGCATCAGACGTTGACTGGAGCCGGTCAGATGCTTACCAAGAGCTTGCATTCCACCTGAGAGAGAGAGAAATTGTTAGATACACTTGCAATTAACAGTTAGTTAAAACCATAAAAAAGTGAAAAGTAAATAAAATAAATGTTAACTAAAAAAAAAAATATATATATATATATATATATATATATATAAAATATATTTAATTGATATATTTAAATATTTAAACATTCAAAAAAATAAATACAAAAAAAATTTAAACTTTATATTACCAAAGCAATATTTCTCATTTTAATTTTGTTTAACTTGGTGTACCAAAATTATGAAATCAAAACTGAAATTAAAAAAAAAAAAACCTATAGATGTACTATAAAAAAAAAAAAAAAAAAAAAACTGAAAATGACAACGACAACAAAATTACTAAAACTTTAACTAAAATGAAAATGAAAATGGAAAATACAATATATACCTGGCAAAAAGCACAAGTTTGATAAAAAGCCACAAAATTTCAGCTATCACTGATGTCCATAGTGGATTAGTATAATTAAAAGTAAGTGTGATGGATGCCTTAGCAAGCACAACTAACTTAACACTCTAATTACTATATTTAGAAGAAGAGCTCAGTTTTCCAATTTGACTTACCAGCATCTACAATAGCAGGTTTGTTACTAGGACAGACTGAGAGCACTTTGAGCACACGGCTAGTGGTCCAGAGCAGCTTCTCATAGTTGTAGGTCCTCATGATGTTCACTAGACCCTCAGGACCACCGTTAGCCAGGATTATTAGCTGAGAGACAATCAGACTGATGTTAACACATGACACGCCATCAAATCGACACACTTTAACAAAGAACACAAGAAACAACAACTAATACATTTATTTGTAATTTGAAAATATAATAACAAGCACCTTGCTCTCCTGGTTGCCATAGGAAAGCAGCTGTAGGCAGTCTGTGGTGATGGCCAGAAACTTGGGGTTGCTTTTCTTCAGCAGGGGAACCATCCTCTGCAGACCGTCAGCCAGACGCACCGCCATCTTAGCTCCCTCCTGATGCAGAAGCAGATTGTGCAGGGTGGTGATGGCATAGAAAAGCACCGAATCCATCGGAGAGCTACAAAACAAATGGGTTGGATGGTCAAATCAAGTGCAGATCAAACGATTTATTGCTAATTTCCTAATAAATTAAGAATATTTATGTTCCTAACAATGTAAAAAAAAAAAAAACATTGAAGCACACATTTGCAATAAATCAAAAATATAATATTTTATCATCTTTCTAAATCATTTAAGTAATAGTTTATCAAAAAAAAAGTGTAATTTAATCATTTTTTTCCAACTTACAGAAGTATAAATCAAATCTCCAATTACTTTCAAATCAAGTGCTGGAGTAATTTCTTAATAATTAGGAATATCTATGTTTCAAATAACGTAAATAAAACACTAAATCACACATTTGCAATGAAAGGCATGCAATCAAATGAAAGAAATGTGTTGTTAAATGCATAAATTAATACAGCTTTAGTTTAGGGTGAAACATACGACATAAATCAGGTTTTATTTATATTATCTATGTTGTTCAAATAATGAATGTGAATAAATTACAACAACAGTCCTTTACTTCAGTGTGACTCTCTTACCTCAGCATGCGCACCAGAGCGGGAATGCCTCCTGATTTGAAGATGGCGAGCAGCCCCTCGCGCTGGTGGGAAAGGTTGTGCAGGATGCTGGCTGTGGCGCGGGTCGTCTCCATGTCAGACGTGTTCTGCATGGCTCTCACAACAGCGGCCACCATCTGCGGCGACTGCATTAGAGCCCGGCGGGACGCCTCCTTGCGGGTCAGCTGGTTCACGATCATTGCTGCCTTATTCACCACGACCTGAAGCCAAGAGAGAGGGTCAGAGGTCAGGACTTGAAGATCCTACAGAAAAAGCAGAGATCGAATATTTGACAAGAGCAGCGAGGTACCTGGTCCTCATCGTTGAGGAGTTTGGTGAGCTCTGGAATGGCTCGGGTGGCGAGTTCGGCGTCATCCTGGTAGTTGATGAGATGAATGATGGCGGCTTTGAGCTGCTGAGACGGTTCGGCCAGCTTCTGTACATTGGTCTGCTGGGACGAATCGATCTGTGTGGAAAGGACGGCTCCTCCCTCCATCACTGTCTCGGGAAACATGGCCGCTCTTACACGCTGGGCCCGAGTCATATTAAATTGAGACTCCACATCTATAGGAGAGAGTGAATTATAGAGAACTATAAACAAATTTTTTATTTTTTTTGGTTTCTATGCTTATTTTGGTGGAAAAGAATCTGAAATAAATCTGCAGTTCAACATACTGTGGATCCTGGCAAAGGCAACTTGTAGGCATACATAGTTGATGTATGTATACAATAAACCATATTTTAATCATGATTAAACAATTTCTGCTCGCTTTATTAAGCATAATCGTCTGTGATATTTGCTGATTATTTATACTAAAAATGTTTTATTTTCAGTTGGCATCTGCATCATCTTGCGTTAGCAACAAGCCTCCACAAGCTTTCATGGTTGCGGGTTGCCAGATGTCAAGTGTTTAAAACCCCCAATCAGAGGTTTTCTCTTAAAGGGTTAGTTCACCCAAAAACACAAATTCTGTCAATAATAACTCACCTTCATGTCGTTCCAAACTCGTAAGACATCCTTACTACGTTTCTGGCCCTTGAATGTCGTAGTTGTGTTGCTGTATATGGAGGGTCAGAAGCTCTCGGATTTCATCAAAAATATCTTAATTTGTGCTCTAAAAATGAATGAAGGTCTTACGGGTTTGGAACGACATGAGGGCGAGGGTGATTTTTGTGTGAACCATCCCTTTAAATAAATACATTTTCAGCCCAGTGGTTTACTTAATCTTCCCAACCTGGCAACCATGCACACACGCTCACTGCATTACGGAAAAAAGTGCTGATGAGCTGATAACACCACCAGACATTAAAGTAAAAGCTCAGAGATCTCCACCGAGATATTCTGCTCAAATAAAAGTGTAATAGAGCCAGTCTGTTTTTTTTCATGCGACTGTTTGCGCTGTTTTCCGTGACCAAATCTTGTTCTCAAGCTTATGTGAAAGTACGATAATTCTGATGAAATGTAACAATTTTAAATTGCAATAATCATGCTTAATAATCATGATTAAGTGTTCAAGCGTTATTGTGCAGCCCTAGTTTGTGCACCTGCAGGGTTCTCTGTGAATGTGGTGGCGTAGGTAATTTTCTTGGTGCTGTATTCGGTTCCATCTTCATCTGAGCGAACCGTAGTGGCTCCTGACTGGATGCCGGAATCTGTCCCGTAATACGACTGCTGCCATTCTGTGACCTTCATCGTGCCTGGGGCCTCTGCCACTGATACACACATATACAACATGAGTTTGAATGGATATATTGCCTCGGTTTCAACAAAACCATATAAAACACTCACTGAAGTTACTCTTATAATCAAGCAAAACTTGATGACAGATGACCTCAAAGCTATTAAACATGGATTACAAACCACAAAACTCCAACTCATAAAGAACTATTAAACAGACTGGGCATTTTATTAGGGATGCACAATATATTAGCACTGCTTTAGAGATATTTAAATTTATCAGTCAATATTGGATATAAGGTATTTAGTTTTGCATGCTTTACTTTTATACTTACATTTTTTTTGCCATCAACTAATGCTCAATTTAAATTAATATTTAAATCATTAATATAATGAAAAATAATATGAGTAAATTTTAAATTTAAATAAAATAATGTCCATTTATAGCATTTAAAAGTTAGGCTTTTAGTGTTTTATTTCTTTCATTTTCTCTTTTACATAAAATGGTAAATATAAATAGATTCAAATCCTGGCCATTTAGTGATTATCTGTCATAACGTGACAATATTACTTGGATTAGGTGCATCACAAAGAGTTTTAATAATGTGACAATTGCATCTACTTACAGTGTATTTCCATTTTGGTCTTCTGGACTCAAACCAAACAGTCCAAAAGTAAAACCTGCAAAACAAAAAACAATCATAGATCAAACAAATATTAAAACTGGCTTGTGTCAAACATTGTACCAAACACTAAAAATGCAATAAAGACCTCCTGCAATCTGCTCTCGATCAGCAGGACAAAACAGCATTATAAACTCAAGTTCAAACAAACACAAGCACTCGAAACTGGTGCAGAGGATCATGGGAAAGGGGGCGGGCGGCAGTGACGGGGGAATGTCAGCGGTAGTTTCTGACCTTTGGCTTCTCAAACAAGGCGTGTGAGCTCATGCTTGATCGCAAGCACAACAACCTCACAAAACCGGCTCTGCGTGTTTCAACACTCACACACCAAACCCTCCTCTACCTCCAGCTCTCACACATTTAAACACACAACTACAAGACAATGAAATGTCTGATGTTTCTTAAAATCCATTCATAAGTTAAAACGAGGCAATAATAAAACCTTGTTCTCAAAATAAGCAAGACAGACTAAATGCATTTAGCTGCCATAACTTTTTCTCCTTTCACTTTTATCTGCACCTTGTAGTCTCTTGGCTTCACTTGAACTCCTCCTCCTCAAACGTTATCAATTATTTCTCTCTTCAGGTAATCTACAGTACATCTTCCATTTCTCTTGCTCTTTTTATAGCACTGTGTCCAACCAAAACCTTTGAACCCCAGAGGAGAAGAAGAGCATTTATCAGACAGGTTAATATAGATTCTTGCATTTTTATTGAAATTGCTATCTGATTTGGTATAAACATTTAATCAACACTTGCCCACACAAATGCGCCCCCATAAAACAGACATAAATCATTATTTCTTCCTATTCCTGTGTTATATGCAAATATCTGTTTGGGAGGAGTTAAAAAAACCCCAGATGCATTTACTCTTGGTCAAGTCAGGTCTTGTATGCACCTCAAACAACCTACCGAAGTAGTTTGATTAGATCTAGAATGCGTCTTGAAGGGTATTTGCACTCTTTTTTTACGTGACTGGATAGCTAGAAATGCATAAAATGGCCAAGTGTACCGCAGAGAGGACAGATCAACATATTTGATGTTCAACTAAAATTATTTTGATAATAAATTTTTGCCAGTAAATATTATTTCAGAGTAAATGGATAAAAAATGATATAAAATTATGTATTTATTTTTATAGTTATTATCTATATTTAGTAAATATAGTTTATGATTTTCCAATTAAGCCAATAAAAGCCTAACTTCATATTCATCATTTAAAAAAAAAAATCTTATATCTAATTATATATTTATTATTACATTTTTATTTATTTATTTATTTATCTATAATTAATAAAGTTTATTATTTTCTGGTTAAATGGATTAAAAAGTTTAAATTTATGCTCAGCATTAAAAAAATAAAATAAAAAATATATATATATATATATATATATTTATTTATTATTATATTGTTATTTTTATCTATAATAGTGTTTATTTTCTGATTAAGTGAATAAAAAGCCTAACTTTGTACAATATTAAAAATAAAAATAAATATAAAAATAAATTTTATAAAATATATAAAAATTATACATATATAAACACTAACTGTAATATATGAATACTAATTATATATATTAAAAAAGAACATTTTTAAGCAGCAAAACAATTTTGATAGAAAATATAACAACAATAAAGAAAAAGAAAAACAAAAGCACAAACACACTAGGCCTATATTTTTTATTGTTAATAAGCAAAAAAGACCTGACCTGAGCATCCCAGCACTCATGACAGCTGTTTTATTCTGCTTATATTCCTAAAAGAGGTGGGACCCATCAAGGACAGGCCTCAGGAAATAACAGCCTGATTGGTTTATTAGAGCAGCCAATGAGCACCAGCAAAACCTTTGAATTATAAAACATTGGTATGAATTAACCAAGCACCTAAATGCACAGTGAAGTAGTTTCATGGATTCATTCCAATAAACTTTTCAAAACGCACGTAATCAGAGGCTTGACATTCAACAACCAGCAGGAACGCCAGGCCACAGCCCTGCAAACAACCGTGTAATGAAACGAAAGTTACATTTTAGACCTTCTCTGAAAAATGCATGTGCCACACGTTACAGAACATCATGAGAACAGCCTGAACACATATTTTGAATGCCTTGCATGTTGACACTTGAAGAGAATGTGAACACATACTCACAAACACACACACACACACACACACACGTACGTGTGGTGTGTGTGCGGCTGTGCTGCCACTAAGAAGAGAGTTTTTCAGCAAACATGTTCTCTAAACCGCACAACAGTCAGCAATACTAAGCAGATGTCAGTTGGTTTGCAAAGCTTGTGGTTGTTTATTCATGCCAAAATGTGCCTCGTACTGACACAAATAGTCTTTTCGTGTGTTACTACACATCACTGAAATGGTTCTTTAGAATTAGTTTTACTTCAAGGTCATAGTAAGAGGTTTTGCACATAAAGTTGAACTCCCTTCACGTCAGGACATACCTAACTGGGTGTAACCAAGTCAAAAACCTGTCAAAACGTGCAAAACGGAACACGCAGTGACTCCTGCCAGCCCTGCAGGTGAACGATAGCAAGTGTCTGTGTGAACACTGGGTGTGGGTGTTTTCTCAAGCTCCCAGTCTAGTGAGCTAAAGAATCACGTTTACACACCCACTTTGGTACGTCCAAACACCATGCGCAATTTGCAACAGAAAGAAGCAATAAAACATAGCAGATTATGACAGATTAGGCGAGATAGCATTCGAGACCAGCTTTACACCTTACTGATTTTGGTCGCGGACCAAACAATTCCAGTTGGCCTTACTAGTGCATACTTGCATGCAGACGCTAGGTCTGTTTTAAAGGGTGAGGTCAATCACACAATTACAGTGCCACACCCAAATGACACTACCTGAAAAATCTGACAGATTTACACCTGAAAGAACCCGAGACATTTCTAATACCAGCAGTGGGCTCTTGACTCGAGGCAGCAAGCAACCACCCAGCAGACTTGGGACTTGGACTGCAATTACGTATGGACTCGGAGATTTCGGACGCAGAATTTTTTCAGAGTACAGACAAATCCATGTCATGTGTAACATGAAAGATAAGAAAAAATAAGTAAAAACAAAGTATGTTCATTAACTCTTTCCCCACCAGTGATTTAAAATAAATAAATAAATAACATTGCCGGCAACCACTAGCAATTTTGAGCATTTTCACAGCAATGTGTCAAACAGAACTACTGCTTTTAAACAACAACAACAAAAGTATTATTATAGACCTTATGCATCAGAGAATCAATTGCGCAGCCATCTTTAGAATTTTGTTTTTAAACTTCCATTTTTTCGGTAGCTCTACAGCATCACTAAAGAAGAGAAATTAGCTAGTGAAGTGGATTTACTATTATAGAGTTAACGAAAGTTATCATGAGCATTGTAACGTTCGAAGTGGATGTCATAAGAAATTAAGATTTTAAAACAAGCCGTTAATTCATAAATTCGTACAACCTTACTTTCGCTGTGGAAATACAAACGCAAGACAGAAGACAACGAGCGCAGCTCCGAAAAGGGGCGGAGCTGCATAAAGTCTATAGCTGCATGCATTCTTTTTTTATTAACTCCTGATGTGGGTAAGTTCCAAAAAAAGCAACTTTTTGAATAACAAGCTGAGAAAAATCCCATTTTGTCAAAGACAACATTCGGATCGGATTCAGAATGATGGAGTCGACTGCTTCAATCAACACTCTCAAAGCTTCACAGTCCTGTATCACTAACTGGGTCGACATTTCATTTGGTAACGTAAGTCGGTTTTGATTTATATGCTGTTTCATGTTTGATCACTGTGTTTTGATCCAGAGATTCATTACTACAGAAGATGTGTAACAGTGGAAAGCTGGGAAATTTTGTCAATGGCAGGGAAAGGGTTAATGACTTGGACCCAACACACACACACACATACATACATGTATATGTATGTTACTTTTAAAGATACTTAAAGATACCACAATATCTATTGTGCAGTATGAAGGGGGAAATGATTGATGAACCATTGATTCACTGCTGATATGAGGTGTGTACTCTAGTCTCTACTTTGGACTTCACACACAGTTGGGATGATGAGTAGTTAATGAGTACAAGTTTATTACTGTGCATTTGATTTCACACTGAGAAAAGCAAGCAATGAATGTCACACGCCCTTCAGAATAATCACCCTCCCCCCACCTGCCCTGCTCCACCTACTGTCCCTGCCTAGCAGACCCAGCGCCTCTGACAGCTTACGAGGCTGGGATGTGTTTGACTCACGCTGTGAGGAATCAGAGCTGGTTGTGGATATGACACATCCCAGAGCTGATTCCTAAAACTCTAATCTTGGTGTGACATTCCACAATAGTCCACTGTGTTCTTACTGCGCTACAGTACTCTCCCAAACACTTTCTCTTACACACACCCTGTCAATGACTTTGTCATGTACTGACACATATTCACAAAATCGTGCCCAACAGTGACCACGTCAACACTTGATTCAGGTGCATTTTTCCCATTAGTCTGCTTCATTAACTTTTTTATATTATTAATATATTAGAGTTTTAATATTATTAATATATGAAAAAATATATATTATTATATATAATATGTGCGTGTGTGTATGTGTGTGTGTATATATATATATATATATATATATGTGTGTGTAACTATGTATATACATATTTTTATTATATATACATACAGTATATATATATATATATATATATATATATATATACACACACACACACATATACCAATATTAAAATTATGCGCAATGAACAATAAGTTCATAGTTATCTTCATGTTGTGGGTGATAAACCAATTTAATGACATTAAAATTCTATACCGTAAATTAAAAACAAAACAGTAAAAACTTTAAAAATAGCTTTAAATGCCAAAAGTAAATTTGGCATCACGACATTATAAAATACATTATGAAAACAACCATACAATTTTGAGATTTGCAAAAAAAAATTGTGCTTTAAAGATTAAGTAAAGATGTGTGTGGGGAGTATGCAGAATTTAATATCCAATACTTACAAATAACCAATATTTTACCAATATATCTTGAAATGATAGTACAATACTGATTTATATTCCATAATTTTCAATATTTTAAGTAAAGAATCTGATTATACAAAAGCAGTCTTCACTACAAAAAAAAATAAAAAATGTTACAAAAAAAATAAAGTCCAGAAACAATTTTCACTAAGAAATTGCAATAAATTTCAAAAATAATTGCAAAGAAATAGCAAGTAACACATTGGATTAAATGTAACATTTTTAAGCAGAAAAACTGAAATAGGTATTTTCATGTAAAAATTATGCCAATTATCTTATCAAAAATAATTTCAGTGCATGTGTTTGGTGACACAAATCTTGATGCTTTGGCTTCTTATGGAATAATAAAAAAAATACACAGTAACTGGCCAAATTTAGAATCTTTAAACTTTTGCAGAACCCTTTTTAGCTTATGTACACAAAACCACTGTTTTTCTCACATGACCTGACAGCTAAAGAATGTCAGAATCAGATTTGCTGATGGTGCTCATTCACAGAACAATACTGAGGACTGACAGCGCAGTGGCCACGATCTGGCTCTCACTGCCCTGCCCTCGGGACAGACAGGGAGTGCTGCTGATATGACTCAAGTGTGTGTGGTCTTCTGCTCTGAGACAAGCTCTTTTATGATATCTGAAGCTTTTCAATAGTGTCGCAGAATTGATAATGTGTGTGCATCAATGATATGATGCTAATTTGTTTGTCCTATCTATTTATGCATTAAAATGCAATGTGCAATTAAATTTCTGAATTGAAATTAATTTCTATACATGCATTTTATGTATATTGAATTTATCTTCTTTTATTGTACATTATAGAATGGATGTCATTTTTAATATTTTTGTTATATTAATTATGGTATTTTTACTTGTGTTGGTGCTTATTTGCAATGCTTCTTATTACAAAGGTGCTATAGAAATATATTTGAATATTATTAATTTTTATATTTTTTTTTGCAAGTCAAAAATATCTGGGTGTGATGTAAATGTATTTTGACAATCTTTTTTATTATCATATCACAATAATAATTTAATAGTATTATTATACTATTATACCTTTAAACAATACTATTGTTACTACTATTATAATATTATTATACTATTATTTCTTTAAAAAAATATTTTAACAAAACTGCTTCTCTGCTTATTAACATTTAACTTTAAAAGGTTCTGTTCACCAAATCATAACAAATTTCATGTGGTGCATTCAACATGCAGGAGGAAAAAAGAAAAACAGTAACAGGATGTGACAGAGTTGTCAATAAGTCTCTTAAAATTCCAAACTTTCATTCCAAATGAAATTCCAGAATTTTGGAGCCATTAAATAAAAAAGGTCTCTTTAACAAAGTTGTTTTTCAAAATCATATGAATCCAACATTATTATTTTGCTTTACTACAAAGACAAACATCTTCTACGAATACAACATTCATCCTAATATCACAGTATACTCAGGCTGTGGTCAGGCTTTATTTTTACAGTGACCATAATGAGCCATTACCACATTTACATCTGAATTACTGCCAGAAAGCAGCCATTTTGGTTTTAGAGTCAGTCTCCAGAGATTATACAGCTTCTATGCCTCATAGCTTTAATTCAGTAGTATGAAATCCAAAGCCACCCACACAGTAGGAGACACCACACACACACACACACACACACACACACACACACAGTTAATGACTTTGTGACCTGGCTTCTACCAGCTGAGCCCATACTGCTAAGAGCCTGCTGTGTCTGAGATCTCCCCAGACGCTCAGCTTGCTTCCGCTGAGGACAGCAAGTGGGCGAGCAGGTGGTCTGCACTGGCTCAGGCCCGCGGGTTTATTTAACCCCAGATGAAATGCACACACAGGGCTCTCAAAATGCAGATCCATCAACCAGCACATCCAATTACACAGTTATCATAGGAGGTCAAATGATCAAATGAACTCAGCGAGTTATAATGTACATATCTCACTACAGCTGCACACCCTCGGAATAATGGATAGCTATTAGAGAGGACTATTTGCAAGGCCTATAATGAAATCGAAAAATGTGTCCAACGTCAGAGGTTTTCATTCATCCTACTACAGAAATTTACCGCACAATAATATAGCTATAGCTTTTATAGCTTTGCTAATGCAATGCAGGGATGGGCGATATACCAGCAGACATGAACCACTAGTTTGTAGAGATTTTGAACTATCGTCTCTATCGCGGTTACACGTGACGTTGCTGTGCTACGTGGTCATGCAAACTTATGCACACGTTTTTAAGCATTGCAATTTTAAAAAGTGATTTTAAGCCATTGAAACACAGCAGCAAAAGAGAACCCGTTTCGCTATATGCTCGCGCTGTCTGAGAGTGTTTCTGAGCGCTGTCAGAGAGGCGCACGTACATGAAGACGGTGCTCATAGAGCGCAAGAGTACTGAACGGAGTTAATTTTGCCTCTTTATAGGCCTTGAATGGTTAAATACACACACACACACACACACACTTATACATATGTGTCAAAATGTGGTCTTTGCAAGTATCCTTGTAAACACAGTAATTTAGGTCTTAAGTGAAAGCAAACAGCTGAGAAAGAAAACGTGTAACAGTATATTGGATTTGGGCAGCTCTTAAAGTCACAGCAGTCTAATATTCCTGCTGTCTGTCATTCATGTTAATTAAACAACAAGAGACAGAAAATCTCTCACTGCTTTAGACTAAATAAATTTTGTAACTTTAATAAGACGAAATATATATTTAATTTACACAGTTAACAATATGCAGCGTTTTAACACATTTGATTACTTTATACAATCTATGTACCATTTCTTATGTATTTGTTGTATTGTAGTTTTTTGTCCTGTTGCTTGTAATTAGTTTCTCATTCCCATTTAATCGCTGACTGATATCAAAAATTTATATAATAAAGACTTTATTTAAAGGTGGGGTATGTAATTTTTCAAAAACATCCAGTGTAGACAGCATCACTGATTATAATGACTTCTATAGTATTTTGTCGTGCCGCTTGCGTCCGGTGTAGACACGATGTAACATTGGTTTGGCTTTGTTTCACAGAACTAATCGTTGCTTGGGTTGCGTACGTATGTGTGGGGCGGAGCTATTAAAATAGGGGCGAGACCTTTTTGGGGTTGGGGCGTGTTTGTTTTGGTGATTTCAAATATCAGCATTGGCTACCAGAAATCACTTACCCCACCTTTAAAGCAAAAATAACTATATTGTAAAATATATATTGTTTCCATGAAACAAAATTATTCATATTGAAAGTAAACATTTCTTGTTTGTGTTTTCAGTTAGCAAGATAACATCTTCGTCTACTAGCTTAGCATAACTGGTTGTGTATTTCTTAACCAGAAATGTGTATTGTGCTATCTGTAGTAGCGTAATAAATTCTTTTCATTTAGCCTAACAAATATTTGTTTTGCTCGAAGTGAGAATAATATTTCATTTGCCGATTCATCTTGCTTTTTGTTTCGCTTTGGGTCTTTACCTTTGGATGTTTGCAGTGATAAAACAGACCCCTGCTGAAAATGCATCGAAAAAAAGGATCATTGGTGTCCACCTGCCCAGCCTTCAGGACTTGTACAACTCTAGAGTGAAACGGGCAAGTAACATTATCACAGACCCCTCTCACCCCGGACACAACCTGTTTGCACTTCTCTCCTCAGGCAGACGCTACAGAAAAAAAAGAACGTAAGGATCTAGAGACATTTTATTAAAAAAGGCTGTTCACACCATGAACAATAACTTTATCAAGTGTCTACATCAACTGATGATAAAAGTTCTGGTAATTATAAGCATGCACGGCAGTTTTGTGTGCAGTTTTAAATGCTCCAGCAGCTCTGAAAAGATTTTAAATCATTATAGCTATCGCCCTTGCTGTGAATGGGCCTTAAAAGTGTAAAAGTCTTGTAGTCATCTTAAAAGTCAAAATAATCAATTTTCCATACAACCTGTCTAATGGGTTAGCATACTAATCAAAGTATTGTGGCTAAAATTTTAAAACTAAACGATCTAGGCTAATTAGTTGGCTGTTGGATGTAAACAATTCGTAATTGAACAAATGCATGAAGCAACTTCAAGGACAATTTGTACATTTAAACAATCCAGTTTTGCCATAGACAATCTGCAAATCTGTGTTAATGATACAATGCTGCAGATGCTCCATACTGTTGCACTTACATGGTTTAAAAGCTAAATGGTGGGTCATGGGTGTCACTTGCAATAAGTGCTTAGATTAACACAGACAGGAAGAGATGGGGCATTAGCAAATGCTGTCTGTCTGCTCACCGCTTCCTCGCATCTCCATTCAGTTCAACGTGATGGACTGAGAGATACGCCATAGGAGCAGTGAGTACGTCTAATTTCCAGTATCATGTACATATTCAAACGTCCACTATCCCATAATCCCTCTTCTGTTTTAGGCCGGTTGAGATGAAAGAGGTCATTTCATCTGAATGGAGCGCTTGACTGAATTTGGGCAGCTGTCCGACTGCCAGTGGCTTGATGGACCATCGGTAACAATTCGTGTTATTGTAAGATGCTTCTCGTCTGAGTCATTAGCAAAGGCACTTAACGGTAAGTGGGGCGTTATCTGAAACAGAGTCAGAGTTTGACATTTTACCAGCATTCTGAGGGCTAAGTTTCAACATCTGCCCCTCCTGGTTTTTGAAAAGCATCATTTTGAATAGAAGAATTCATCAGAGTATCTGTGGTTCTCATAAATGTCGACATTTGAGCCTATTGTGTCATTCCTTCCCCAGAAAGGAGGAAAGCTACCTCATCATAGGTATGCATGAGTTTGTAGAGCACAGCTGAGCCAATGTGACAGTTGTTGAATATTTCATCGATTGGAGATGTCCTGGGGTAAACCTTGCTGGTTCTGCATAAATCTGGAAAGTTTTGGAGGAATGCCACAGTCTTCTAGAGCAAGTAACTCAGGAAGACAACCTGGTTAATGTTTGATGGGAGAAGAGACTGAATTAGGCTACTGCTTTATGAAGAGACAGAGTATTACTAGGCTTGAACTAGAAAAGAAACAGAAACTACATATAAAGATGCACAATGTAACTGTACCATAATGGTTACTGGCTAATATTAGAATTTTTTAAAATTATTTTAAATTTATTTCTAAATTACCCAAATGCAAAAATTGCACAATTAAAGATATCAAATGTCGCCTGTAATATATATATTTATTTATAAAACATATTTGCAAAAAGCACAAATTTGATGCACACAAAGATATTTTTTTTTATAAAACGCTAACAGTTTATTTATTTAATATCTTTATTACCAAACCTCAAAATGAATAAGTTGTGATGCAAATTCACTTATTGCCAGAAATTCATTTAATCAGGCTGAATAAAAGACTGTAAATGGTATATTTAACATACCACTAAATGAAAATCCATTTTTCATAATATACATTATAATGTTGTGATACAAATTTACTTAGCATTTAAAATGATTGATTATAGTTAGTAAGCATTTTTTCATGAAACAATTTATTAAGACAAAAGAGTGCATATAGTAGATTTTAATCAAGATTTTCACTAATCATTGTCAACCACTTATTAGGATTTGCCTATACCACGATCGGTATCAGCCTGAATTATAATAACGGTTTGTCCTTAATTATTATAATACAACTATAATATCCTTAACCCTTCAGATGTTGTGACTTGCTGGTACAATACTGTTATCTACTAAACTCTAGAGTTCTGGGCTTGAAAATCTTTCACTCAGGTCACCTATAGGGGTCAAATGCACTATTACAAAGCTATGGGAATGTTCTTCACTACCAAACAGAATTAAACGGAGGCCCTTTTTGAATGATTATTTATCACCCTGAGATTGTCTGTCTCTGGTGTGCGAAAATTCCCTGAATGGCCCCTTTCTCCACCTCTCCCTGGTTACTCTACACCTCCCTAGCCCTGATTTAAGGAGTGGAGATGTTCTGTCCTGATGATACATGCCCGGACCCTCCCACAACGTTTGACTCATGTTGAGCAAAGCTGCTCCCTCCTTCAGAGGAACAGTGGTCTTGATATAGAATCGTGTAACATGTTATTTTTGATATCACACCCAGAACATCACCCAAATCCTTTGTTAAGCTGATAAAATCACACTCAATTTGCACGTTTAGAACTTCCCTTCTAGGCTTTGCAACTTCCTTCTACTAGTGACTAGCACAGGAAGATTCAATTATTCATGTTATGCAGTGTAAAACTCACTCTGTCTGTCCGGATATGAGGGTTTGAGGTTAGTTTTATATTGAGTGGAATTTGACTCCTCAAATTCCACTCTCCACTTTTTAAAAAACAAAGGGGAGGGGATGGAGGGTCTATTATGCTCCTTGGTGACTGCTCAGTGTTAATTCAGTAGGTCTGTGCTGGGATCGGAGTGTTTACTGACATCTGAGGAGAGCTTTGTTAATATTGCATGAGAGCTGAGCTGACCACACAGAGTACGGAAAAGATAGCAGTGTGTAAAAAGATCTTAGAGAGGTAATTAAGTGCAAAACATTCTTGAGTTATACCAATGCTACTCAATGATCAAGGCAGCGTACTAAGACTGATTCACACCAAAAACGTTACCAGTAAGGATAACTATATTAGTGTCAACACATAATACTATTCTGTTTATCATAAGCACAGGCCGCAGTTTTGTCCTCTGCCACTTTAAATGCTTTAAATTCAGATGGAAATGTTCCTGTGTCATTATCTTTATAGTTGTGTGGTGGACGTCCCAATTTTCATACAATTACGATTATTAAAACTTCAAAGAGTCCTGCAGGCATGACATTTTTACTGGCCAAACCCCAGTAGCAAGTTCGTATTTTAGCACTTCCGGTTCCATTGTCCTGAAATCAATGGGGTTTTTTAAATGTTTTTTTTTCTTTTGTTAAATGCCTGAAATAAGGTCTGTGGTACCACAAGCTCAAGATATCTTTCACGTGTTATTCTACGACATAAAAAATTTACTCACTCACAATTTTATTAAAGCTTTTACTTGTCTGGAAAAACGGCAGTTGCTAACAAGTGGCTAAATGGGACTACAGATGTAGTCGTGACATTAATTGTCATCACAAACTGGTAAAATAGTTTACTAACTAGTCCACTTTTATAGCCTTATAGTTTTTATAATCTCACTCTTCCAAACTCTTCTGAGGAAAACTATGTTCTTAAAGACTGAAAGGTCATGTGATGTGGTTCGTTTATAGTCTAAGATTGTATTTAGGCTTCAAAATTCACGAAAGTTATTATCATGACGAACAAAATGTATACAAATCATAAACTTTTTGCTATTTTTCAGCAATATGCTAAATTCCGGGTTCGCCATCACTTTCTCGTTATCGTCTTTGGTGTGAACGCCGCTCTACAGCGAGCTTCAGGTTGAGCGAGCTCACAATTAACCTCAAAAAGTCCTGAAGAACAACTGGCTTGGCCCTGTACAGATTATGAAACCATTAGACCATCTTATCCATCTCAGCCAGCTGGTCATTCACCACAGATTTCATATAGCTACAGATCTCACTCCAGGTTCATTAAAGATACATGGCACATTAGGGATTATAGATATGGAGAGAGGGTGTAAAGGAACACTCTGTGACGCATATGCTGAGACTACAGTCATAAAATGCTACAGACATGAATTATACAGAAAGGTAGAGAGATAAAGATGCTAATTGATCTAACGATACTGAAAAATACAAGCAAATAGACATCTTGAGCGAATGGTGCTTATGGGTAATCTCCATTGCCTCCTCTGAAAGTGTATTTATGAAGAGGGGATCACGCTGCCCCTTGCTGTCCTAATGTAGGACAATATCAGGGATTTGTGCCTGTAGGGAGATTAACGGCTATGTGTGAGCCCAAATGCTGTAAATCTCATCCTAAAACCAACGCCAGTCAGTCGGTAAAGCGACCAGCTGGCCTCTGACTGCACTACTAATGCACACAACTCAGGAACTCCCACAAAGAGCAAATGCCACATCCTGTCTGTGTTAATATCTACTACAACTGACCCATAAAAATATATAAATAGACTGTCATATGGTCCTTCCTCTGGCTGTATTTCTTTCAGATTCTGTAAGTGAGGAAAAAAACGTGTTCTTGTCTCACAATCATCCTTTTACTGTGTGCCAGTAGGGCATGTTGATGCCATCCAAAATCCAAATGAAATTCAACTGGCCCAAAGCGGCTTGCTAAATCCATCTCATTAAATGTAGGGGAATTTAGTTGCTTCTTTAAGAGATAAAGCACTCACAGAGGAGATAACTTTTTTGCTTCCTTGCTAACCAGACAAACAGGAAAGGGTGTACCATAAGGAATGTTGCTTCCTCTGAGGCAGATTAAGTTATTTCTTTGACACTTTGTAAACACTCAAAATTACTTAAGTAGAAACTTAATTACGAGAAAAATCCTGTTGTGTATATCGTATCTCTTCAGAATGAAAGCACTAAAGATAAGTCAGCTATTCAGCTGTGCTCACAGCAGGGAAGTAAATAAAACATGGTACAGCCCCACCCAGACACATGCACTCACGTAAGACCCTGACTAACAATGTAAAAGACAGAGGCATGAATAACTTATGAATTAAACATGTTAAATTAACTAGTTTGGTTTACATATTTCTTTACATTTGACGACACCAGGCTTTATATTAGACACTTTAGGTGAAATTCACTATTCACTGAACAACCTGCAAGGTGTTACAGGTGTGGCAACAGACCAGCAATCAAAACATGGTGGGGTTTTTGTTTTTTTCTAAAACCTGTGGTTATATATCAACAGTACACATAAAAATGAACATTTTATGCTTTGTATAATAAAACAAAATAATCAGATACAAAATCCCATGAGAGGAAGACTGATCTCTTAAAGGGATAGTTCTCCTATATATCCTTTGGACCTTACCTATAAGTTGCACACATTAGTTTTAACAATAATGCTAACAAACTGTTTTAGTAAATACAAAAAATTAGACTATGAGTTTAAATGCTAAACACTCGCGAATAGAAATCGTCTTTGCACGAAGAAAACAGCAACAGCTGTTCTATCGCTGTCTGTATTGGCCATCCATTGATAAAATGTAGCCTACAGTCGTTTTTTTTTTGTTTTTTTTTTTAAATCAAGCTATCATATATTCACACATTAAAAAAAAACAAAAAAAACTTTGGTATTTTGTTTAAAATGTATGTAGGATCCTTGACGCTTAGCTTACATGCGCTAGAGGCGCTAAAAGACAATTTGTGTTAGACGAAGCCACTGAGAACAGAAAATTATTTGGAAAATAATTTTTTTTAAATTTCAACCCCCATCTTCCACCTTGAAATTCACACACTGCTGCCAGCCTCCGTCACCAAGTACTTATTTCATATTTTGTCCATGCAGTAGTACTAAGATTGTCATCTCCCTTTGTAGTCCACGTAAGAAACAAAGTCCTACATGTTTGAAGCATGAGGGTGAGTAAATAATGACAGTACTTTAACCACTGTATGAACTATTCCTTTAAGTCTATTGCATGTTCTTAAATTTTTTATTTATTATTTACTCATAGGCCTATTACGTATATTTAATGTCAACAGTTGACATTTGCGAATGTGCGGGGGTTATTGCTTGAGTTTCTTTGTTGGGTATAAACACACCCTCCTAACTTATATACAGCTGAGTGTTTATACAAACTACGACTAAAGTACGATCATGTAGCGAAATAAATGCATTTAAAGTTTGGATCAGCTGAAACCCGACACACGGAAGTGAGAGCCAGTATCGCACAGGTAGGTAAACCAACACCGACAACCGAGAGCACCACAATACGCCACTTTCCCAAGAGATCTATCCACGAATTTTAATGGCTGCTTTTCATAGGGTTGATGTTGGATAAAAAAAACGGATATCGTTTAACTAACAACGAAGGCACAAAAATACAATTCTATCTTATTTAATATCCAGATATAAAATCAGATTTGAGTTTACCTTTAAACGCTCGTCTCCAAACACTGCTGCTGACAGCGATCCAAGAGTCTTTTAGTTTTCCCCAGCGCACCGACTTCCAGAGAGAGCGACACTTTCTCTCGCATTCAGATGAGGGTGAACAATGTGAGTTGGGGAGAGAGGGCAAAGTCTCCTCCAGAGCTCCGCCCCCGATACTATACGAGTCCCGCACCACACCCAGCCCCACACCTCCGCACTCTCGCCGACACTTACCGATAAACACACAAAAATACTTACAGTGGAAATCTGATTGTTTTAGTTGCTCATCATGGCATATCATTTAAATCATTTAAATAAAAACTCATCACCAAACACCAATGACTTGTACATATGGGTACAGTCATTTTAGACACTTCCAAAACTGTTGCAACAGAGATGGAAATACAATTTTTAAATACATGAATTATGTTCCCATCGTTGTTGCCACAGATTTGGAAGTGCATTTTTCTGTTCTAAAGAAGAGGGTGTCCCAATATTGTTGTCTATATAGTGTATACAAGTGTTTGGTGTTTGGTGATGAGTTTTTGGCTCAAGGTCTGCATTTACAGTCACACCAGAGGTGTTAAACTGGGATTAGGACTTGGTTTTATGCAGAC
>JAFVLL020033676.1:0-49842 GCA_021397915.2 Tor tambroides | reverse complement strand
TGCACACACACACACACACACACACACACACACACACACACACACACACACAAAAAAAAAAAAAAACTTGTTTTTAGAGAAGATGTATTGAATATGAGAATGTATTGTGACAATGCAGTTTTTCTTTTCCTTTATTCTAAACAAAAAGCAAGTGAAAAAATATGCAAGTGAAAAAATGTAGATATTTTAACTAAAAACAAGAATGGAAGCCCGTTTCTACCACTGAATTTAAAAAAGGGTAATTTTTGAAATTTTCTTAGAATTGCAAGATATAGTCTTACAGTTGCAAGAAATAAGGTGAGAATTACGAGATATAAACTCACAGTTCAGACTTTTCTTTTTTCAGATGCAATTTATAAATCCAATTCTGAGAGGAAAATAAGACTGATATTTTCTCAGAATTGTGAGTTTATATCTCAATTCCGACTTAACTCGCAACTGAAAGTCAAGTCAAAATAAATATCTCACAGTTCTGACTTTATTTCTCAGAGTTGTGAGTTTATATTTCACAATTCTTACTGTTTTCTTGCAACTGTGAGGTTGTACCATGCAGTTCTGAGAAAAAAGTCAGAATTGCGAGATGAGATAAAATGTTAAAAAGCATTTTTTTTTTCTTTTATTTTGGTTTTATTAGAAATCACTCTAAATATGCCAATTTTTTTCAGGATTATTTGATGAATAGGAAGTTCGAAGAACAATGTTTATTTGAAATAGGCATGTTTGGTAACAATATGAGTGTCTTTATTGTCAATTTATATCAATTTAATGCATTCCTGCTGAATAAAAATACTCATATAATGAAAGTTTATGAGTTATATTGCTTTTATTGGGCACTTTTGATCAATTTTATGCATCCTGAATAAAAGTATTTATTTATGTAAGTTTATGAATTATGCTGCTTTTATTGGGTTTTATGCTAATACTAAGCCAAAGCTAACTTTTTGCTGTCATTTTTCTTATAGCTCTTGGGAACGTTTATTTTTGAGGTAAGTTTAAGACTACGGATACTACTTGTTGTTTCACATTTTATTGGTTTGATTTTATGCTACTCAACCTAGAGTTTTCGTTTTTGTTTCTTTCTCTATATCCACCAGATCCAGTGACTTCAACAGCAGCTTTAATGACATCCAATCCCCTGCCGAAGATTCAACCCAACCGCAGGACCTGCTCGGCCCGGAAGCTTTGGTTGCCTTTTTCCTGCTGCTCCTCCTCGTCTGGTTCCTCAATCGTGAGTTCGAGGTGAGCTACCGTCTACACTACCACGGCAACGTGGAAGCAGACCAGCATCGCATCAAGATCCAAAACATGCGGGACCAGGCCGACTGGCTCCTGCGAAACATCATCCCCATCCACGTGGCCGAGCAGCTGAAGGTGACCCAGAGCTACTCGAAGAACCACGACAACATGGGCGTCATCTTCGCCAGCATCGTCAACTTCAGCGAGTTCTACGAGGAGAGCTACGAAGGCGGCAAGGAGTGCTACCGTGTCCTGAACGAACTCATCGGGGACTTCGACGAACTCTTGCGCAAATCCGACTTTTCCAATATCGAGAAGATCAAGACGATCGGCGCCACCTACATGGCGGCGTCGGGGCTCAATACGCAACAGTGTAGTGATCAAGCCCATCCGCACGCCCACCTGCGAGCGCTTTTCGAATTTTCTTTGGAAATGATGCGCGTGGTGGACGACTTTAATAAAAACATGCTTGGCTTTAAGTTCAAGTTGCGAATCGGGTTCAACCACGGACCTCTTACCGCCGGAGTCATCGGTACCACCAAGCTACTCTACGACATTTGGGGCGACACGGTGAACATCGCCAGCCGGATGGACACGACTGGCGTGGAGTGTCGCGTTCAGGTTAGCGAGGAGAGCTACTGCGTGCTCAGTGCAATGGACTATGAGTTCGACTACCGCGGTACCGTCAACGTGAAGGGCAAGGGTCAAATGAAGACCTACCTTTACCCGAAGAGCTCAGACAGCGGACCTGTACCTCAATACCAACTCTCGGTCTCTCCGGAAATCCGAGCGCAGGTGGATGGCAGCATTGGACGCTCACCCACCGATGAGATCGCCAATATGGTCCCAGCGGCCAGTGCTAGTAGAGTAGGTGCATCGTTCTCTGTGAGCTCAGGACTTACCGGACAGGGATTCGCTGGTAGAGACTTTCCCGAGAAGGCTGGAAGCAATGGTGCGTCAAAGACTCAACGATCTGCGTCTGCTGTTGGCCTGACTTGCATACCAGAAAGCAGCTTGAGCACAAGTCCAGCGGTTTTCGGTAAACCACCGGACCCGATTTTGACCTCTCCTCCTGTCCGCACGGAAAACGCAGAGGTTGTTGCAAAAATGGCGGGAGAAATAGCATACATGGGTGAAATGACAGAACTCTGACTTGAAACATGCCAACATTGTTGTCACTGTTGGTTTTAACCCTTTAAATACAGGCTCTCAGTTGAGTTTGTAGGGATAGGCGTGTTTGCTAGGGATAGGGATGTATGCTAACGTAGATTTGCGTCTGTGTGGAAAGTTTAAGCACACAACCTTGAATTCATAGCGCAAGCCGAACCGGGAGATACTTTCACATCTGGACAGTGGTGCTGGACCGTTAAAACTCAGATGAGCCACATGAAACATTTCTACATGGAATACAAAATGCTGAGGAGATGCATTGGGACAGCACAGACCTGAAGTCCCATCCTTAAATAGACTGCAGTTATTTCCGCAAATTTAATTTTGCATATTATTTCCCTCTAGCTCTTACTATTGTCTGCCTTTCGTGAATGGTTTTCTTTTAATGAAGTGCCTTTAGGATGATAATACGTATAAGGCATTTTTCAGAAAGGTGTCTGAATCAAATCTTTCGCTTAAGATCTAAGAGATTTAGCATGTAAATTTGATGTTAGAAAGCGCTTTAATTTTTGTGAAAGTATTTGATATATTTTGGAATATTTGTAGATATTTTGAGTTCTCTCTGTTGGACATTCATCAATCAGTATTCAAAACAATATTACGAAGCAAAACTCTGTATTGCGATGATTGCTGTTTTAAAAAGACCCAAGATAAAACTATTGCGTTGAAGGGTGCATGGCCAAAAATGTCTGTGAAGAAGTATTAGCGAAATGTAGAGCAAGCTATGGGCTAAAATCCCCTACAATCAACAATATCAAACATTTCTACAGCGCTTTATCTTGATGCATGTATTCCTAAGTGTCTGATTATGGCCTTTCTGTCTCTTTTTTTGTGATTTTTCCTATTGCTCTTCATTCTGCAGCTAAATGCTCAGTTGGCTGACCAATATCTGAATTTCAGATGAAAGTTGTAAGACCATGTGGCGAGTTTGCCTTAACGCTAATGACACCATAGTCTTAAATGACAAAAATGCATTCATGCATTAGCTACTGTGAATTTCAGAATTGACATTAAATATAAAAATGGCCAGTTGTTTTAAAATATAGGCAGTTTGTTGACAAGTCAACATAAAATCAACACTGACCCCATTTACTCTCCTAAAAACATTCCTAGTCTTATTCTGGACGATTCATCAGTGCATGTTGTTGTAAAAAATACCTTTGTAATCTTTCATCAAAATTTAAACTTGCTCCGCCTCTGAAATGACTTTTCTTTTTGGCTGATGTCACCTAGGCTGTGCAGGCATGGAAAATAACGGTAATCAGTAACTAAATAACATTGTTTTAGGCTACTGTTGTAGGTAGTGCAGCAATTCAATATTAAACTGATTACGACAATAAGAGCAAATAATATTAGATTTGTAAACAATGCTTTAAAATTGGACGTACTCTGGTCAAAAATCCTCAAAAATTGGGGAAAAAAAGCTGGTATTGTCTACTTCCACTGTCTTGGCCTCTGAACTTGGTCTAATCAATCCCTAAGATCCTATCCTACTTTTTTTTTCATGGAATATAATGTTTCACTTCGAATTGCGTCATATGAGAGTATGAGTGTGCCATTCCATGTTGGCTTTGATTTTAATTATCGTGCACTGACATCTTGAGTGGTAAAAGTTAATTCAATTAGTTCAAATGTGAAAAAAATAAAACTTTAACTGTGCTCAAATCTAAAGAGACAAGAAATGATGTTGCCAATTAAGTCACCACAGTGGCATGACAGTTGCAAGACCTGGCAATAATCTAGGTAACACATATGTACCAGGCCAGTCAAATGTACAGACTCATGTGAATATTAGAATAGATTAGACCATAGCCTTGACTCTGCCTGCTTGTCTATTGATGTGCAATAGTAAAGGGTAAATTATTGTATGGGATATTAGCAAAAAGAAGTAGATTTGAATCTTTTTAACATTGAGCTTTGTGAGTAACTTAATCTGCACTGATACTACATACATTTTATGACTATCTCACGATTTAACAATTGATGTTTATATCTTTCGATAGCAGTTTAGTGTCATTTTGGCTTTATGATGGGTGAGTTGTATTAGTTTAAAAGGGTGTGTGCTCAAAGATTTGCTGTTGATTTATCATGCTTCACATTCAGTGGTGATATTTATAGGGATTGTACTCTAATTAAACAATTATGAGAAAATGTGAAATGTATACATTTTCTTGACATTGCTGTGAATTTGCAATCTGCCAAGAACCTATACATTTAAAAGGGAATTGTTATTGATTGATTTGTCTGTATCTCTCATTGTATATATTAGTGCCTTTTAATCATTTAGCATGCATTGACCAGTCAAATGACGCCATCCTGTTTATCTGTTCGTTTTCATACGCTAAATGCGTGTGTATGATAAATGTCTTCAGATTCAACGTGATCTTTAGCGCTGTGCCTTTTCTTAACAATTAGCTTGACGTGTCCATTTTCACTGTATATTCCTTTTGAATGTGAACTACTCTTCATTTAAAAATGTACAGGATGAATATTGTCATTTTACTCCAAGGTGCCATTCTAACGTGTCATTTTTATTCTGTGCTGATTTTGATACTGTTCAGTTGTTGTGTTTTTGGTGACACCAAGCATAGCAATCCATGTATTTATAATATATTTGATAGGGCACAACTTTTGCTAAATAATAAAAGTGCCCTTGCTGTCTGGAGGGGGGCATGAGCACACAACCCTTATGGGCTCCTCTGTTTCAGAGTAGTAGAGCAATATAAAACTTGATTCGACTAAATAAGCATGACTTTTCAGCTTCTGAACTGCTGCTTGAACTTAGCTTGACGAAGCACATTTGTGTTTTTCATCAGTTATTTTTATGGAAATGTGCTCCTTCTGACCTTTCCATTCCATTACTTCTGCTTGAGACTTTATTGTGAGGAAAGCAAAAAACACATTAGGGTCAGAAAGGGCTGAACTAATGCATGATAACAGAAGAGCCACATTTTATTTTATTTACAATCACTTCATTTGGCCCAACTGATTATTCCAAGCAATTTGACCTAGGAAATGTGTGTATGTAAAATTTGACACACAATAGAAATATCAAACACTGGGACTTATTGTCAAAGAGTGTATTTATTCAAGAATGTATGATTTTGAGTTTTTCTTGGTTTCTTTGGGGATACTTCATTTATAAACTCAATCTGTATTCATTTGTATTAAGTTTTTTTTCCTCCTATGTTTGTACATATGCATTGCTCTGTGTGTTGCCATATAATTCATTTTTTGTATTATTTATATCAATGCATGTGCCATACTGTTACATCAAAGCTAATGGATGAAAAGGGAAAGCCAATAATACAGTGTTGAAGTCTGCTTCTGTCTGATGATTTGTAATGAATCTGAAAATGTCAGTGTCTGTTCACAGTAACAATATCCTGCACACATTACCACACAAGTTTAATTTTGGGATGAACTAACAAGTTATTCCTTTTATTCTTATCGAGCACGTCTTTTGTATACACACAGCTGTATTTACAAAAGTTACCCACGTTTTACTGCTGAAAAATCGTAACACACATCTCTTTCAAAAAATGTTTTCATTTAATTTTAATAAAGAGATGTCACCGTTTTATTGCGCTAAAGGTAGATAGTACTAACTTTGGTATTTATTACCATGGTGGTACACTTTTGTAAGTGGACGCTCAAAGTTGAACCGACTGAATACTACATCCATAGACATATATGACTACATCTACTCCATTTACATGTAAACCACGCCCTCTAGCGGCTGTTTTGGCTACGACCGCGTGACGTACGCGTTTGCGTAAGGGGCGTGGCCGCGCAGCCCCTCCCCCTCCACGGTCTGGCTGGAAAAGAAAAAAAAACTTTTTGTATCGAAGGAATCAACAGCCGCCATCTTGTCGCGGATGAGCGTCAGGATTTCGGGAGAGCATTATATTATTTTTAACGCACCCGGCTCCATCGGAACCGGCCCAAATAGCTTCCCTGCGACGGAAAAGACAAGCTTCGGGCCGAATCGCGGATCTTTGTGGCGAATATTAGCGTAATGGAGCCATTTTTGTGGTCGGTTGGAAAACCCCCGTATATCTGATTTCCCCCTTCAGCGCGAGCGGCGCTCCTGTGCCACTCGCCTATATTAAAATAGAAATATTTGCTCTCATTTTTCATTTATATTTCCGGACTTTCCAGATTATTCGCTTCGGGTTGGACATGGAGCTTGAAGGTCTTTATTTTTATTCGCAGAAAATAGCCTTTTTGAACAGACCCACGCGAGCCACTTGAAGGAACAGGGATTGATGATTTTTCTCCCCTCGTCGTTTGTTTTTCGGTTTTAACGATGATATAATTTATTTCCGTGGGGTTTGGGGTGATCATTAAGGTTAATTATGCGGGTTTTGGGTGTTGGATTATCATGGGGTGAATGGCGGTGGCGGAGCGGGGCGCTGTTGAGTCGCGTTTGAGCCCCATCTGTTAATTATTGGCCCCTGATCACTGAATAATAATAGAAAAACCCGAGGGTTGATTTGATTTATTTCGCTTTGTCCCCCCTCCCGGGCTCTTGGAAGACGCATTTATTGCTTTGACGTGTTTTTTTGTGAAGCGAGAGAGCACGATGGCTGATAATCTACTGGATATGGGTCCCTCCAGCGCAAAGCGGCCCAAACTCAACTCACCTGCGCTGTCCTCCTCAGACACTCCAGGTAAGATGCTGCTGATCACACCTGTCAAATCTGAAAACCTCTCACAGCTCATCCGTCACACCAGAAATCGAGATCAGGTCTGGAGGAAGCTCTCCATCTGAAGTCTCGTAGCCCAGGTCTTCTGTTTTATAATACGTCCGATCGGAAACCCTTTAGACCAGGTAAAACTCTCGCCTGTTCAATGAGAAATCTCTCAGGCAGGGTTCAGGTAGCGATCTCACCTGTCCTGTAAGAAACCAGGTAAGTCTCAACATCAGAAATCGAGCAGTTCAGGATGGACACTCGGTTGTCCATCTCAAACCCCCAACAGACCAGGTCCAGGTCTTGCTAGCGACTGACCAGTTATGCTTCGTTTTTACGACCGATATCGATTGTTTTTATCATTAATTTCTGAGAACTGATATGCAGAACCAAAAGTTTACACAATAATGGTCATTAAACAACAACAAAAAATATGCATTATAAATATTTTGTTATTTAGAGCGTTGCTATTGTTGTTTATGCAGAGTTATTTTTGACAGAGTTGGATATCTATTTTTTTTTTTATCTTTGAGTTATGTCCTCATAGTTAAGCTACTTGTTTCTCAAAAAATAGAGAAATAATTATTTCTGAAAAAAAAATTTTTTTTCAATGTTTTACAAGTGAGAATTGTTTGTTGGGTGATTTTGTTTAAATACCCATCAAATGGTGAATTATATTGTTTAGTATTAAATAGTTTAGTATTGAATAATCAATAACTGATTAAGTTGAAATGTGTTAAAATCTGAGAAATATATTGTTCTAGATTTGTCATATGTTAGTTTTCTGATAACAAATGCAAAACTCCAAAATTATTAAAAAAATTTTTTTTAATATATCCAAAATAATTTTGATGATAATAACTAGATGATTGTTGGACAACAATGCAAATATAGTATAACTTTTATTAATAAAATACTCTAGTTTTGTAATCTAAATGGTCTAAAAAATCTTTGTTTTTAATTAAGCTATATATTTTCTTTTAAGAATAAATAGGCTGTTATTTATAATTGTTTTTTGTAGTATATACTATTGTTGGTTGATTTTCAGATATTTGTCAAAGGGTCGCATTTAATCAGCAAACCTGCTATTAAAGAACCGATAACCAATTGAAAGTCGAAGTCTGTGAATATCGGTAAAATATGTGAGTCAGAATGACTTTTGGTCACTTCCTGTCTCTCACCTGTCCTGTCAGGTCAAACCAGGTTCAGGTGAGACACGTACCTGTCCCATAATCCTCTCAACAATAGCTTCAGCTATGACTTTCGCCCCAAAACATGGTTTATGTGATAATCTTACAGTCCATCAGAAACTGATTGTTCTTGTCAGTGCGACTCTGCTGCACGAAAGCAGTTCCAGCAAAGGCCCTTATTTCCAGTATGTGAGGTTTAGTTTGCAAGCAGGGATGTGTTGAATTAGTGTATATGCAGCAAATCTGTGCACTTCAATATGTGCAACAAATGTTTGCATTGAATGCAATATTTTAATTTTTGTTTATTATAATAAATCGTCTTCATAAGGCATAATCATCTCTATATAGTAAAGATGTAGAATGTCTGTTTTACATACTTGAACTGACTTCTGAAGCTGTTCAACTGCTGAATGTGATACTAGTATTCCTGTGGAATTTAATGACACTGACTCTGATATTTATCTTCATATGCTCTTTTGAGTGATATCTTGGTGCAAGTTATTCATAGATGCGGCTACCAAGCATCTCCGGATGCAGATCTCTGTGAGGACTGCTAATAATCAGTGCAATGACAATTGATATGAGTCTCAGGGAAAGCAGAAGTTTTCTTTTCATCCCCATTTCTCATGCAAGTCTTCATGCACCATCTGTTGAAGTTTCACTCAGCTGAATATCACTGTTATGCAGAGACTTTAGTGCAGTTATTCGCAAGCGCCCTTTAGACTCGAACACAGTATTCGAAGCCCCAAAGATATATGATTTCAGTTTACATCTTGATTTTTTTTTTTTTTTTTAAGCATATTAATTTAGTTACATTTTTAATATGTTAATATTCACATACTTAATATTTTAGTATGGCAATTAATTTAGGTATTAAATAATATATTAAGTCATCCTGCAGATGATCTTTTATCGGCAGAAATCATTTAAGCTATCTTTTAAGCATCTTACCATTTCAAGCTTTAGTGTGATTTACCTTGATTTACCAGTTCATTGTATTAGACAAATATTAGATGGCATGCTTTAACATTTGAATGTGTAGGATTGTAATTATGAATGGATGGTTTCTCTAGTCATTGTTTATAGGAGCAGCCACCCACAAATTCATAGCACCATGGCAGTGAGTTTTTGCACAGACAAGTTTCACTCTTTCTCCATTACATGTGAAATCATTTAAAATGTGATGACAGGTGCCAGGCAAGATGACGGCACGTTTAGTAATTTCAGTAGTCTTGTTTTAGTAAGCCGAATCTAGTATGCCGCCTTGTTAGGATTTCAGGGGACGTCCTAATGTCAGCGTGTTTTGTGTTGCAGAAAGTAGCATTTTGTTAAAGAGTATAACTTAAGACTTGCACCAGGAAATGCCACAGCTCAGCTTGGAGAGATGTGTTATTTCCTGTCTCCCTAATTCCTCCCATGTTTTGGATTAACATGCAACTTTTAAGTGCACTCTGAAGTTTCTGACACACAACTAGACATTTCCTAAATGTGACGTAATTGGTGTTTGCTGCGCGAAAGCCACAACCGTGATGCAAGAGTGGAGCTGTGGACGTTTGCTAATAGGTCTGGATATTGAGACAAATTTCACAATTAGTGTTAATTTCGATTCAGTCTCAGTTCAATAGCGATTCATTTGGATATATGGGCAATCAGGTGTAGTACATGGAAAAAAATAAAAAATTTCTCAACTAATGCTGTAAAGTTTGTATGTTACTATTTTAAAGTGGTTTGTAAACAACATTTAAATTGCACATAAGGCAGTTTTTATCATAAAATTTTATTTAATTCACACATTCATTAGAAGGATAGTTCGCCCAAAAATGAAAATTACCCCATGATTAACTTTAAAGGGTGTGTAAATTATTATTTATTATGATTAAAATTTATTTGAAAAGGGACCATGTAAAATTTTAACATAACTGTTCCCATTTCATACATTGTACCGAATTTAGCCGACGGCTAGTTTTCATTCGCAGTCCCTTGGGGTAATTTTCATTTTTGGGTGAACTATCCCTTTAAATATTGAAGAACAGGTTAAGTAAAATATAAATATGTAATACAGTATGTATATTTGGCCTCTTTCTATAGTTTTTTTTTTTTCTAGATAACTATTGAGTTTAAGATCATTGAATGGATTTTCTAAGTTAAATGAAAGGTTACACGACATCGTTTACAAGCGGTTGAAACATTGATTGAGCGACATGACACATTTTGCTAAATTGTACTTTTTCTTTCAACCCGTGGTGTTCATTCATGTTAATTTAGTGCAGTAACTAATGGTAAAGCGGAAGAGATGATCGGTTCACATGGGCTCCACTCTGCCGCTTCTGCTAAGGCTACAACAATCTGTCACACCAAATTAAAGAGTGCCAAATGGTGTTTATTGTTTGAATTTTGTAATACAATTGACAGAATTTGAATGCTGAGACTGTTTATATCAAAAGTAACAAAGCACAAAGATTGAGATTTATCGTATGGGAGTCGTGCTACAAATAATGTTTAAGTTTTGTTCACACATCAACTGAAAACAGCATAGATCGATTCTTGGGACTTAAGAATCAATATTAGTTCATCAAAATGAGAATCGATTAAAATCAAGAAATCAATATTTTTAACCCACCCCTAGGCCCTGTCCACACAGAGATGTGTTAAGCTGTATACGTAAAAATTTTGTATTGTATCAGCATTTCGTCCAGACAGATCCGGCATTTTGGGAGCCTCAAACCGCTATTTTTTTTAAACCAGGTCCCATAGTGGATAAATCTGAAAACGATATCTTTGCGTTTTCATGTGTTTTCATTAGCCAATCTGTATATTTTGTGAGACAATAATGTCATCACCCCATGTCTCACCTCTAGTCAGACACCGCTATGTCATGTAACAGCAACAAAAACAACAAAGGTGGACTACATGCTTGCGTTCGTGCTTCAGAAGCCTATTAGCTTTACTATTAAGTTTACTAGCTTACCTTGTTGTCGTGTTGGGTTTGTATACATCGCACAAGGTTTATTCGCATGCACCAAGTCTTCTCCGTTTTTAGTGTATCTCTGTGGCAGAATTACAGTGCCACATACTAGTCTGGCATGTATACTACATTGTTTTGAGTCAGTTTCAAAAGTTTCGTCTATGCAGATATTTCTTGAAAAAATAGGGATAGGGAAAGCTTCGGCTTCATGTGGATGAGCCCCTAGTTGCTAAAATAAGTGCTTTTTATTATGTTATGATGCTTATTAAATCACAACAAATCATATAATGTACAAATAAGCTTATTAAAAAATAATTTTGTTGCAAGATTAGTCTCACACACACACACACACAATTTGCTTTAGGATTTACTTTGAAATAACTTTCACTCAGAAATTGTTAGTAAATTTCACAAATAGTTAAAAAGCCATAGCAAGTAACACATTGAATTAAAGGGCTAGTTTACCCAAAAGTGAAAATTCTATCATTAATTACTCACCATCAGGTCGTTTCAAACCCGTAAGACCTTTGTTCATCTTCAGAGCACAAATTAAGATATTTCTGATGCATTCCGAGTGCTCTATGACCCTCCCATAGACAGCAAGGGTCTTTACACGATCAAGGCTCAGAAACGTAGCAAGGAGATCGTTAAAATAATCCATGCAACCTTCTACAATGCGAGTAAATTTCACTCTGGGTGACTAAATGATGTTTAATATTAGCCAATGGCTAATAAATTCTCAAATTTTACTTGCCAGTGTGTGAGTTGGAGGCTAAGTATAAGTTTAGCACAGATATATTCACTCGCAGAACACTGACTGAGCGCTTCAGAGTTTCGCGCTCCGTCAAGCGATCTGTACTGTTTTTCAGTTCATCTCAGTGGATGCGCAGCACACCTGTATTTGACGTACCGTGAACTCTAGGCGCACGACTCGCTGTCGCTTTGGTGAGAGCGGAGAGAGTCTTAAATACATACAGAATTGACGCGCTACATGTAAACGATACTCTTTGTTGTATTTTCCTGTCAAAATAACGGAGTTCCTTTGGATTTCTTCAGCTTTTAAGAACTGGGCGGGAATGCGCAAACGGCAATCTCATTGGCTGGCGCTCACCTATATGTTGTGGCCCCGTTTCAGCCGAATCAGTTTGGTGAGCATGGCTAAACCTGATTAAATATTCATGATCAGCAGCTCGTTGATCAGACAATTTAAACTGTTCTTTTTGACAGATTCGTGTGTGCTGTGTGTGTATTATTATTATTATTGTAATTACAGTATTATTGTTAGTTTTTTCCCATTTTTAGCTGTAAACAGAATAACCAGACAAAAGAAAACTTCTGATCTAAATTCAGGATTATTCAACAAAACCTATGCATTCATACATGGTTACTAAGTTTTAATTCTAATTACTTTAGTTCTAATTATCATAATGTCATATTATAATGCTTGACTGACTGATGTTAAGAGTGTACTTTCAGATATTTAAAAAGCTGTACCATTTTAGAAACACGTACAGTATTACAGAGGATATATATATATATATATATATATATATATATATATAGTGTTTCCCATTCTTTAGCTAGTCTGTGGCGGCCCGCCACAGTCTAATCTGTCCCGCCACAGTTTCATAATAAACCGAAAATAGGCCTATATTTATACTCTTCATTATAACATAAAAGGTGTTCAACGTTGTGTTTCATGTCATTGCTTTCGCAGTATCCGTCAAACGAACTAAGCGTAATATGGCTTTATCTCTTCATCAAGCCTGTTTGCGCTGCGTGCTTCAAAGCCAAGCGCGCACTTTGTGCACGCATTCAGCTCGTGATCCGGTGTTTTTACGCGTCTCAGAGCGGCTCCTTTCACAGTGAAGTCTGTTTTTGAATGTGCTGCGAGTTTAGCGCGCATCTGAGAACGCAACGGGCACCAGTTACGCTTTGTTTTCACATCAGCATAATTTTCAACATTTTAATGGGCAAATGTTGACAGTATTTCGCTAGATTTGAAATGAGACGCGTTTGTAAACCTCTTTTCACAGAAGCTGGAGTTTTCCGCCAAAATAAAAGCTCAACTGCAGTTTCTGCCAAAATAAAAGTCCATAGGTTTATCTCTTGCAAGCAAGGACTAAAATTAACAGATGCGAACAAAGAAAATATTGTACAGGCAGAGCAAGTTCACTTTTTATTGGATGAAAAATATAAATATTGTGGTGGGGGTTTATATAAATCTATTTCTGAAGGGAACTGACTTGAGAGAAGTTTCAAATGCATTTTTCCCCCTCTTATCACTGCTCTTCCATAAGCGCCACCTGCTGTCAGAAAGTGAAATTCAGCCTGTCTGCTGCTTTTGTTTTTTTCAGGCTATAGCATAACTTCTGTGAGTCAGTCAGTATCTAAACACTTTAATCACGACACATGATGCAAATCCATTAAATAAAAAAATACTGCTCTGCTACATCTACATGATGTTGTTCTGTATCGTGATTAAAAATACAGTGATTTGCTATTTCAAATGGCATTTTTAAAAATTATTAAATAAGTTTAGTAGTTGGAGTAGCAGCAACAGCAAAGTTTAAATTGGCAGAATATTTGTGGCTGGTAGATTTTCTCAGTTCTAAGATCTCTTACAATCAGCGTTAAAAATGGCAGATGTGGCAAAAGTTAGTTTTAGGCCCTGCTTGCACGTGTGTAAAGATTAGGACAAAAGTATTGTAATTTCCCTACTGTAGAATAAGGTAAATAATATACCTGTGAAATATTCATTTTCATTTATTTTACAGTGTAATTGTTTTCCAGTATATGGCTATTACTGTCATAGGAATAATAATATAACATTATTATTATTGTCATTATATTCTAATTTGTTTGGCTTCCAGATTCACCGGTGTAAGTGTAATTTAGACTGAGACTCTATATCACGACAGAGTGATCTTACTAAAGCCTCAAGTGCAAGTCAGACTCTACTTTTTTCTTTAAGTTTTCTTTTGAACCTGTGTTGGAGCTCTTAATTTTGAACTCTCAAAGTGCACCATATAGATGAATTTAACTTTAAAGTGTACAACATTTTCTTACATTTCTCTGCGTCACCCAGTAGTGCCATTTTGGAGAGTATCACATACGTAAACAACGTATACTATTCTATGTCAGCAGCACCGTACGCGGATACGCTGTTTATGCTTTGATCTGAACATAATCTGTGTCATACTCTCCAAAATGGTGTTATTGGGTGGCGCGGAAGAGACGAATTGCATTTACATTTAATCACTTAGCAGACGCTTTTATCCAAAGCGACTTACAAATGAAGAGAACAATAGAAGCAATCAGACCAACGAGAGAGTGCCATGACAAGTCTCAGTTAGTCTAGCACAGTACACGTAGCTAGGTGTTTTTTTTTTTTTTTTTTTGGTAGATGTGAATAGAATAGGTAAGTGCTAGTATTAGTTGGTCAAGTGCTGGCGAAAAAGGTGTGTCTTTAGATGTTTTTTGAAAATGGTCGTTGTTGAATGGTCATTGTTTTTGTTTTCTTTCCGCACAAAGTATTCTCGTAGCTTCATAAAATTACGGTTGAACCCCTGATATCACATGGATTATTTTAACGATCTCCTTTCTACATTTCTGAGCTTTGATCGTGTAAGGACTGAAATTTTGAAATGTGAAATTTAAGTAGACTGGAACAGTATTTTCTTGTAAAACATATTCCAGTCTGTTTTATTTACAACTTTGAAAAATCAGTTTTTACTGTGTAGATGAGCTGCTGAAGGCTTGCCAATAAATGTCCATGTGTTAACCTCTCTTCCGTTAAGTGCACACTACTCTGCGGCTGTATTGTAGCTGTGAGCCGCATTGAGTGTAATGTGGACGGCAACACATGCACGTGTCCTCTTGTATGCATGCTAATTTGTGGGTTTGTGCTAAGTCTCTGTGGTCTTTTTTTGTTTTCCACAATTTTTTTTTGCCGTTTACTGTTGTCGGAGACGGTTCCAGTGGGTGTGTTGTTTGCCAGCTGGGTGTTCCTCCTCTTGTTATTGTGAGCGTGTGGCAGCCGTGGGTGCACTTTTATTCCAGCCGTGTTTGCATTAGTGTACATACAAACACAGCCAAGCGTGTAAACGCTGCCCTCCACCAGCTTCAGGCAGACGGCTCGCTGCGTGGTTTAATGTCTCGGCTGAAGCATGACTGATTTGGGGAAGGATGCTTTGGGGAGAAAATCGCAACGCAGATGAGATCTGATGCCGTGTGAGCAACTGCCTGGATTCAACCACAGAGTGCCTTTGCGGAAACACAAAAATGAGGACCTGATATAGACATGATATTTATTACAGTTAATATGATGACTGATATGAAATTTTGTTTGCTTACCCCAAAAAATGAAAACTGCCATTTACTTGGCCACATGTTGTTCTAAATATGACTTTTCCTTCTTTGAAGATTGTCTTGGCAACTGTGTATTTCTGTATATTGAAAGCGTCATGAAAGTGGTCCATATGATTCCTGCACTATAGTCTTCTAAAACTATTCAATATTTAAAGGGTTCATCAAAAAAAAAAAAAAAAAAAATCATCAAATACTCCTATGTTGTTACAAACCCATAAAACTTTCATTCATCAATGCAAAGCATTAAAGTTTTGGTTGTGTGGACTTTCAACTGAGGGACTGATATCTGAGGATTCATTTAAAATATCTTTATTTGTGCTTCGAATATGAGCGAAAGTCTTTTGGGTTTGGAACAACATCAAATGAGTAGCCTATTTGATGACACAATTAAAATTTTTGAGTGAACTCTTAACTCTCCCTTTATGCTTTAATTCACTGAGAGTCTACATAGCGATAAAGTTGCAAATATATTCTGCATTTGCATTATAAAAGTTTTATAAGTAGGTTTTTAAGGAGCACCTTCAAACCACATGCACCTGTTATCTCATTCAGTACCTGTTGAACTATTGTTTATGATTAGTGTGATCAATACAATTTTTTTTTAGGGCATGCATCTTCTCAGATTTTATGTATACAGAATGAATTTATGAAATAAAATGTAGATGTTTTGATTGCATTGTCAGTAAACGTGATCTTGATTTTAGCCATGTTTTTAAATGTTGGTCTTTGTACACTTGCAAATTTTTCTCAGTCTGAGTGCCATGAGTGTAGTTTTTACTGTAAAATGGATATGGGTAAATGGGGGGAAAAAAAAAAAATAAAAAAATTGGTGGGCAACCACTCAACTTCATAACCAGTGCTTCATCCAGTGTTTTTTTTTTTTTTTTAAATGCATGAACATATCTTGCAATCTGAACTTGCAAAGTGTGTCTCTTTTTTTAATCTTGTAATTGTAATTTCACTTGTAATTATGCATTTGATGGATGATTTACAGTGCAATCAAGTTATATAGTTTATCAATATGTGCATTTAATTCAGTTCAGGCCAATTCACAGTTCCTTATCTTTTATGTGGTGTTTGATTGGAATGTTAGTCTAATTTTCTTTATTTTAACCCTAAAACATAAGCACACACTGTTGTTCTGTCTGTACTGTACGACTGACTGTGTTGGTCTCAGTGGTGAGGAGGCAGACCAGACTGACAGGCAGCTGTTGAAGACTAGGGGGGTACGAGGGCTAACAGATGAGCGGCTGGAGTGATTCTTATTTTTAGCCATGAATCTAAGCGCTTCCCGCTGAGAATAAGGAGACGTTAAAGCAACGTCCACTTCCTCACACAGTTCTCAAACCAAAACAAAGTTGAGTGTGTCTGTGTGCAAAGGGTGACCTTTATTAGTCAAAACTTCATTGTTGACAAGAGTCAAGATGGTCAGTGAAAAGTTAGATTGATAGTTCACCCAAAAATGAAAATTGTCATTAACTACTCACCCTCATGTCGTTCCAAACCCGTAAGACCTTCATTCATCTTCGGAACACAAATGAAGATATTTGATGAATTCTGAGAGCTCTCTGATCCTGGATGTATCCGCGTGTAACAATGTATCCGTGTGGTGCAGCTGACACAAAACAGCATACGTTGTTTACGTATGTGATACTCTCCCAGATGGCGCAGGGTGGCGCAGAGGAGACATTGTTGAATAAATTTTTTTTTTTTTTTTTTTTTTTTTCCTTCTTCTTTGCACACAAAAAGTAATCTCGTAGCTTTGTAAAATTATGGTTGAACCCCTGATGTCACATGGATTATTTTACCGCTGTTCTTACTACGTTTCTACACCTTGATCATGGTAATTACATTGCTGTCTATGGGAGGGTCAGAGAGCTCTCAGAATTCATCAAAAATATCTTATCTTCCGTTCATTTTCGGAACACAAATTCTTAAGGGTTTGGAACGTCATGAGGGTGAGTAATGACAGAATTTTCATTTTTGGGTGAACTATCACTTTAAATGATATGGGCCAAAGCCATTGTTTAGATAGAAGTGTAACCTATTAATAATAAATTGCATTACATATCAAATTTATCACCATTTATAATGATAACAATTGAGACATATGCAAAATCTGCTCAATTCACAAAATATTTGACAACAAAAAAAAAAATACTCATTTACGAAGTAAGGTTGAGTACTCGTGAGTTATCCCTTTATGGGCCAACAGTCAATGTAATATCAAGCTACACTTTTTGTTTTGTTTTTTTTGGACCGAACTGATGCTCCCCCCCCCCCCCTCTTTTTCTAGACTTTGTGTCCTTGTTCGACTTGGAAAACGATCTTCCAGATGAGTTGATACCCAACGGAGACCTGGGGTTGATGTCCATGCCCTCTAATGGAGACGGAGGGGTGGGGAGCCGGATGGGGGGCACCGTCCCAGACGCTGCTGCCAAGCACAAGCAGCTGTCCCAGCTCCTGCAGGCAGGGAGCGGCTCTGGTCTGGCTGGAAACCTCAGCCCTCAGTCTGGAATGGGTGGCCAACTAGGTGCGTTGGGGAAGAGTCCCATGGGCCAGGGCTCACCTGGTCACCAGACCCAACCTCCGAAGCCTACCGGTCAGGGCAACAGCAGTCCGGGTATGGGCCTCAATGCAGGTTTCAACCCGGCCATGCTGAACAATAACAACCAGGCTCATGGACTCATGGGGCAGAACATGGCTCCACAGGGGCAGATGATGAATGGCGTGATGGGGCCGGCCGGAAGAGGCAGGACGGCTCCAGGGATGCAGTACCAGGGTCAGGCCATGCAGGCAGCACCGGGCGCCGGGCAAGGGGTCAGCGTTTCTGGCAGCGTTTTGGCGGAGACACTTACCCAAGGTGCACCACAGATGGGGGCACACAATGCCATCAATCCCCAGCAAGCGGGAAACATGAACAAGGTAAGTTGCCATTGCTGTTTTTTTTTTTATTTTTTATGTCTTTTGTCCTAAAAAATGTTCAGTGTGATTGGGTTTAATGATTAGGCAAGCTAACACGAATACAGATAAACAAATTGTTTTGACCAGCTTTGTGTATGTGTAGTTTCAGTTTCAACCTATAATTTCCACTACAATTGGTAGAGTAAGAAACGTGTAGTATGACAGTTTGCTTGTTTGTTTTGCCATTTTCCTTATCAAGTATCAAAATGCTTGTCTTAAAGTGACAGGAAATTGTGGGTTATGTTGATCTTGAGGTGTGTGGACAGCATCTGCGACATGCTGTGGTTTATGATGGACATTTTCAACCCTTATATAGGGCCCTATGAAATCAGTTTTATTTTTTTCCAAATTAATTTTTTTTTCCAAATTAATTTTTTTCATGAAAGTAAAATCATTAAACCTATACAATTTAACACCAATTATTTTAAAAAGTGTAACCAAAAAAAAGTTTAGAGCCCTATGAAATGTTTTTTTTTTCTAATTTTTCTAACCTTTCTAGCATGTCTAATTATTTGAATGCATAAAAACAACTTTTATTTATTCTTACAATTAATTTTTTTCCCTCAGAAATTCTGTGTTGTGCATTTATATTTTTCTGGTTATCCGATGAAGGCATAAAACATTAATTTATCTTAATTATTGAATTAATAATTATTATTAAATATTTCATTTTTTGGCAAGTAAAAGGATTTACTCTTATAATTAAAACATGAAAGAAATATTGTGTGATTATAAAATAAAGTTTTATTATTTTTTTAAACAGTAGTAGTAGTACTATTATGTACATTCTACTAAATAGAGTTGTATTTCTGGCACGATGTCTTAAAGTTAAACCAAACTTTTATTTTGATGGGTTGCTGTGAATGCATTTAACTATGATGCTGGTTGTGGTTAGAAGGGGTACCGCTGCGGCCGGAAACTAACAATAAATTTTACTCAATGGAACCGTCAAATGCTCGTGAAATGACTCAGTTCTGGGCTTCCGTCCTCATTTAGTGAGACGGCAGGTGCTGAAATCACCGCGAGTATCACGTGTGCTTCAGTACGAGTAGTAAACAAAACCGCGTGTCTGTGCCATTCATTCATACAGAGACACACAGAACATGCAGGATTCATATTTAAAAGTCTTTTTGCAGCTTAATATTTACAGATACTAGTCCATATCGCGATTTTATTTCATTCAATGACATACTTTTGATGAATTCTTCCAAACTTTGACAGATTCCGTGACATTCCGCTTTAAACGGTAGGCTAAATTCCTTTTTTATGACTGGATTCCGCGATTCCATATGCGTTTTCCGCATCGCCGAAATCATAGGGCCCTAATGGGGGAGAATAAGAGATGGATAATAGAAACTTATTTGTACAAATAAAGGTATTTAATAGGAAAAAAATAGGATTTTGACTGTGGTAATTTGGAAATTCTGTCTGAAACATTGTCATACAGATTATTGCTGTTGGCTTTTGTTTGTTTGATTGGGTTAATATTGCAGGGGTGCTCAGTTGCCGTAGTTGTGCTGTGTGGGTTGAATCGGTCTTGTTCGAAGGAATAGTTCACCCAAAAATGAAAATTAGCTGAAAATTTACTCACCCTCACCCACTGCAGTGAATGGGTGCCGTCAGAATGTGTGTCCAAACAGCTGATAAAAACGTCACAATAATCCATAAGTAATCCACACCACTCCGGTCCATCAATTAACAAAACCATCATTAATTCATTAAGACATTTGAACTAAAATACAAGTCCTCTGTTTGTAATATTGCTTTCTCCAGTGAAAAGTTGTCTCAGGAGAGAAATCGGCGCAGAAGAAGCACTGTTTACAAGTGAAAACAGTTCTAAACAAATGTCTGAGTAAATGTTCAGCAAATTTTCGTGTTTGGGTGAACCCTTTCATTACTCCACTCTGCAACTCATGTAATTTTCACATGTAGACCATCTCGTGTTCATGGTATGGTTCATTTAAAATGTGCATTAAGATCATGACATCACCGTAAGTTCTTCCTGTTTTTATATTTGCACGATTCCAAGCAAATAAATACACCTAAATGGTTGCTGGCTTGAGCACTAAACACATAGTAGTTTAAGCATTTAATTCATTGTCCATTTGTTTATATTTACATGAGTGGATTATTCATATACATAATTATTGATAAAGAAAAAAAATACAAGTAAATTCTTCATTCATTCTTCACAAGAGTATTGATCTTATTGTGAACAATTCATCCATGGATATGTTATTTTTTTCCCTCATAATTTTTAAAAACAGACTTCTATCTTTTAATTTCTCCAGCCATTTAGTCCCTTTCTTATAATCAATCTCAAGCTGAGATCCACCTCAATCCAGTGAACAACTGATGAATTGAACCAAGACGGTGTGAAACATGAATCTATACCTGCTCAAGCTTTTCAGACATTTGAAGGAAAGACTTTACAGAAAGGTAGTTGTGGCTATCATGTGTCTGACTGTTGTGGTTTCACAGGAAACCAATCGGAAACCAGTGTGCTGCTTGCATTGCGCTTTTGTCGCTAGTGAACGCTCTTGTGTTGATGTTGGGCTCATATCAAGAAATCAGTCGATTGATGGAGCTTGCAACTGAAATATTGTGAAGAACATCTCGCAGGCTGCCAGAGCGATCACGGGTTTCCATATCTGCTGTGTTTGTTCAGAGGTGAATAGATGTGCTGTCGGCAGTGTGGCGTGTGTTTGCCTTGCACACAGATTATGAGAGTCACAAGTGCAGGTGAAGTGTGTGAGATCAGTCCACAGCAGAGTGCCAGCGCTCGCTCTCAGCTCTCATGTGTCCTGTTCAGAGGAAATCTGCTTTAGATTTTTCACAAGTTCTGTGTTTCATTGAGCTTTTTCAAGGTTTTGTTTATGGAATAATCCCGTTTATCATAATAAAGAATGTCGAATCAAATTAGTTAATCTTTAACAGTTTAATAACAAAACTGACATTTTAACCACATCTTTAATCAAATGAAAATATAACTAATTAATTTTAGTGAAATGTGAGATTTTGCTTTTCTGTTTATTTTGTGGTAGATATGTTTGTATGGCTGTTAGTAGACGGAACTGATTTATGTTATTTACACGAAAATCAGTAAGGTCGTAACTTGCTGCATTAAAGTGGAAATGAAATAATAATTCATCCTATTTATATTTAAATGCATGTTATTGATCTTTTTTTAACGTTGTAATTTTACATTTTAAAATGTCATAACTCTATTTTCCAGTAGCCGGATTTCCATCCAAAGTTGCAAATTTGACTTGTGTGCAAAATTGGAATATCGTATAAAACATTTGCGAATAAGCACTGTTTCCTTCCAATGAGTCATAAGTCATCACTTCCTGAGAAACTGGTGCTATATATCACTAAGAATTGTTGGAGGAGCCACTGAATATAGTAATTTTCATATATATAAATTACTTGCGCGAGCAGAAGAAACACAGTGAATAAGGTCATTGCTTTCGAGGATGCTTGCTGTTTGGGAACACAGTCGTGTAAGACACTTCTGGGAGGCAATTATACAGAAATACTTTAATGACAGACTTTGCTCGGGCATTTCAGAATGACCATAACAACATTTCAGATACTGTGGAACAAGTTCAGTCTGCTGTTTAGTCAGGTTTTGCCGTCCCATAGCGCAAAGTCACATGACTTTTTTTATGCGCATAGAGGAATTTATTCAGCAAATGCGTTTCCATCTCACAAGTCAAAAACCACCTCAAGCGAGCGCAAAAACTTTTTTGTGAATTAAGGGATTTTTATTCGATATTTGGTGTTTCCATCACTCGTTTCTGATGCGATACTTCAAAATGCACATAAAAACAGGGTGATGGAAACATAGCTAGTGATACGATAAACTCTGGTGACACATGCTGGACGTTTCCAATAATGCCTTCAATAACCGATGGACAAAAACGAGTCCTAGCTCTACTTTAAAAAAAAAAAATAAAAAAAAATTGGTAATTTGTTTCACTTGTATGTACATCAAAATATGGAAGAAAAGATTTATTGTTGCTTCTATTACATCTTGATTTTGATATAGATTTTATATATTTTAATGGCGTCTTTTTTTGTTTATGACTGAAGGCCAGTATCACTGATACCATTACTGATTTCTCTATAAAATTGCCCCCCCTCACCAATATTGACCTATTGACTATGGCCATTCAACATTACAGTATAATTGAAAGATATCAATTTGAACATTTATTAGACTTTTAAAAATAACTTCTAATTTAAGTGAACTTAAAACAATCTTCACATAAATCCATTATAATAAATGTCATATTACCTGTGCCCTTCAGCAGAAATATACAGAAATTGAAATTGTCAAACACTAAATACTAAATTAAATATAGATGAATCCTTAAGTTATTTTTTCCTAATTTTTTTTCCTTTGTCATTTTATTAATAGACATCACAGCAGCTGGTTAAGTTCTTTTGGCTGTTATTTCTTTAAGAGCTGCGATCGTGATGCGGATCTGACACGCATCATATTTTCTCTCAACTCTTTTTACCATTTCTGACCCCCTTCAGGTCTTAAAGTCTCTATTAATGAGCTGACGAGTTGAATCGGGTGTGTTAGATGAGGGAGACAGTGTGGCTGCTCAAGGACAGTTTTGAAAACCATTTCAAAGTCATGTTCTTAAATGTTACTCATATAAAATATATTACATGCACACAGTTTTAAGGCAGTTTTAATCGCCTTTTTGGTAACTTCATGACTTAACTGACCACGACATTGCATGCACGTAGTTTATGTGATATGAAATGATACAGGCTACAGCGCGCACCGGCACCTTTGTGCATGCAATTGAGCACGCGCTGCGAGCACAGTATATGGCCATACAGTACTGTTTCTGCACTCGTTTGACTCGCGCCTCCCACTGAAGTCAAGTGGAGTGCGCGTCTGAAATGTCTCCCGTTTGATGTGGTCGTAAAGACGTTCTGCGACTGAATAAATGCACTTCTTGTCAAGAGAAAAAGTGACCGAAACAGCAGTTGTGAGTGAGGTGGCCAACCCTAACTCTGCCCCTGCGTTAATTGCGTTAAATATTTTTAACGCGTTAAACTGAAAAAAATTAATCGCCTGCTTTAACGCGCTAATTTTGACACCACTAATAAATAAATGTGTGTATATGTGTATATATATATATATATATATATGCGCGCACTTGTCAGTGATAAAATCTATATATTTTTATTTATCTATTAGGGATGGGCGATATCTTTTCAGTTGCAATATACCGGTAGAAGTTCTCCCCACGATAAGAATTAGTCTTCCCGCGATAATAATGATAAAGTCTAGTTGTAGACACCGCGGAAGGCGGATGTGAAATTGAGGAAGAATTTATCGCTAAATGAGGAGCTCTTTCTACAATCTGGAACTGGTTTGGTTAGGGCTGTACAGTGCACAAAAAAATCGGTCTGAATAAATGTGCTACAGTGGCATGTGTGCGATACAGTTTTGCATGTATGAGCCTGTTTACAAACCTGTTGTCCAACAAAGATATTTATTGACATGCTTTTTCTTTAACTTAATTACGTAGTCGAGTGTTTGAAATAACTTCTTTTTTGTGACCAGACGTGGTTTCATATTACAGAATGATAGCCTTTATCACTGTATATAATACTATGTCGATTAGCATTGGATTATAAATATACTTTCCTTATAAAAAATACACAAGATTGCTTGAACACAGATAAAAACAATAATTTTGTGCAATTTCTCCATGTTTTCGGTGCTGATGCGGTAGTGACACGTTCATGTAAGCAGATGGAAGCGCTGCCAATAACTCACCTAAAAGCCGTCAAAGAACACAGTCTCACGCGCACACTGTAGACTTGCGTGGCATTAAAAAAAACTTGCGTGTCTATAACGTTTACAGTAGCTTGGGATGATGTCAAATAAGAGTTCTGTGTGGACCACAAACACCCCCGACTGAGTTAGAGGTGTGCTGAATCCATATTCAGAAAGGCGCGGAAAACAAAACACATTCTACGGAGCCACTAAAGGGACGTGGTTAACCGCTCATTACATTACAGTACATAACATTTTACTTACCAAATAAACAGAGTAAGGAGAGATGACTAATAAGATGATGCCGAATGATTTGCAGATCCTGAGCACCACTGACAAACATGTAATCTTGTAAAATGTGTGGTAAGTACTGCAGAGTGCCGCGCTGTACGTGATCACGAATCTCGAAAGTGAAAGCAAAAAACAAGCGCGCATTCAAAAGCGATTTCAGTGCCCCGCATATTAATAACGGCTCCCTGATGCCCGCAGTTTATATCCAGTATAATTACCCAACGATATTATTGCGACAGAAGATATAGAAGTATATTTTTCCTCCCATCTCATATTTATTCCCTTTAGCGATTCCATTTTTTGAAATGGAAATGTTCTACCCTTATGAGCAGCTGATTTATGCTAATGTTATGTTAGTAAGTGCCGTCATTCGGTTGTTTATTATATTAATGTTTCAGCATGTAACAATCATTATATGGCTTGAGTTAAGGTAGCCTGTCTTCTGAATTAAACAGTTTATCATACAGATTGAAAGTGTGAATCCCGTCTCTGTCCCACTCTCTCTGTTTATGAGTATTTGTGTGTGTATGCGGGGGAGGGGTGCGATTATTTTTTGTTTTTATTTTTTTTCTCTCCAAATAATAATCGAATAATACCCAGTGATTTTCAAATATTATTTTTGCTTGAAATGACCATCCCTAATTAGGGTTGGGTATCGTTTGAATTTTATCGATTCCGATCATTTCCTATTTCCGATTCCAATAAGATAAAAAAAATTAAGTCAAACATTTAGATGTCAAACATATTCATTCTGTCTTTTGCCTATGGTTTTACCAAAAATACCACAGAAAAAAAAAATAAAAATATCGACTGATAAATTTCAAACGTTAAATTGATAAAGACAAGTAAACAGCAAATAATTAAATAGGGACAAACAAATCAATTAGCAGTAGCATAAATAAATAAAACTGAACAAATTTCAGGTACAGAAATTGAAATCAAAAGTTAAAAAACACCGCATGGGTTTTCTTTTCATAAGTAAAATATAGATTAATCCGCATTAAAGTTACAAAAGATATTCAATCAAGATGAGTTAATGATTTTCTTTTGTTCTTTGATAGGCAGCACGTTTATTAGGCGGCTGTCTCTTTAACTCCGAATGCACGCAGATCTAAAAATACTGTTATGCGTTTTCTTTCTCAACGTTCACTTAAGATGATATACTGACGTATTTTGTGCATACTGGTCGATTAAATGTGAAAGAGAAGTCAGTTCCGGCCCTGAACAACCTTTTCTGCAGTGAAAATGCACGGAACGGTTTGAGAACGGACACAGGTTGGGAACCCGCATCGGAAGCGCTGTCGAAGCCGCTGTTCTCTGTGCTTGCGCTTCAGATATGTGTCTTATCAAATACCCGGTTCTTGGAAATTTGGAACCAGTTCTAAAATGGAACCGGTTCTCGATACGCAACCCTATCCCTAATATTACCACAGCACACAGCATATCCCTAAAATATATGTGTATAGGTATATATGTGTATAGGGGTGTGTGTGTATATATATGTATGTATGTGTGTGTATATATATATATATATATACACACATACACACACACACACACACACACACACACACACACACACACACACAGGGCCTAAAACTAACTTTTTGCCACACCTGCCGGTGACCTGATAAAATTTACCGGCCAAACTTTTTTTTTTTTTTTTTTTTTTTTTTTAACCGGCCATGAAACTCTTTTTTGCAAACACAGGTAGTTATTACTACTACAATGACTAAACATATTTACAATATTTTTGATTTGTCCTTTACTTACAAGAAAAAAAAAAAACAGATTTATTGATTTATCTTTTTTTTTTTTTTTTTTTTTTGTCCTACAAACATTGAGATTCTTGTCCGTTGCATGTTTTTGGCAAACGGAGCAGGCCATCGTGTTATGCCTGTTTCACACATACTCAGTTTGCAGAATGTATGTGGTGCATATTTTTTTTCCGCACCCATGTTAACGGACTAGAGCAGGGCTATTCAATTAGCTTCATTTGGGGGCCGGATTATCGAACTGAAAATTTGAAGGGGGCCAAGGGGGTGGGGACCATCCTGATCTCTTTCTGGGGGACCTATGAAATTAGAAATTAAATTGAAATTTAAAATCTATAAAAGGTTAACATTAGTGCTGTATGTCAATCGATTTAAAAAAGTAATCACACATTTCTCTGTAATTAATCATGATTAATTGCGTATTTATATTGTCATAATTTCACATTGAACCTCCAAATTAATTTAGAAGCAACATAAAGATAGTATATTTTAAATGTTTTTAATGGCATCTTTTTACAAAGTAGCCTATTATTAATGAAGCATTAATACCAATACTGCTACTGATGTCTCTATTAAATGCATTTCCCCTCAATTTTACCTATTAATTATAGCCATTCAACATTTACAGTATAATTGAAAGCCATTATTTTTAACATTTAATAGGCTCTGAAATATTAAGTGATTTTAAAACAGTCTTCACATAAACTATAAATTGTATATGCATAAACTATACAGATTAATCTTTATTCAGCAACAAAAGTTAATCAGCGACTAGAGGAGTTGAGTGATTTCTCTTTTTCTTTTGTTCTTTGTTTAACATCAGTGACAGATTTCAGCAGGTTTCACTTTAAAAGCAGCACTGTCTCTTTAAAAGCTGATGCACATGACGCGGATCCGACACACATCCGATTTTCTCCAAACTCTTTACGGTTATTTAAGACTTTATAACTCATTTAAGACCACGTTTACGCTAAAAGCTCGCCAAAAGCGTGCATTTTTACACAATTGTGTCTTTTCGTCTGTTGAAGCGCTACTGGTGCGCTGTCTGAAGCGGCTCGGTGTATGTGTACAGACCATGGTAAAGACGAACGTAGCCTACTTCACTGCACCGTTTAGGGGGGCGAAACCCCAGGTTTTGTCGCCGCATTGTCGAGTTATAAAGAATAAAGAAGAGAAAAGTTAATCTTCCGAGGTGAAGCAGTAATATCTTGAAAGGGAAAAGTTATTAGAACCGTGTCTAGAGACAAGCTGGCCATCACACTCTGACCATATTAGCCTGTTTGTATCGTATTATTTGATTTGCTCTTGTCGCTTATGACAGAAGAGCTCATCTTGATTAGCTGTTCTTCGGAAAGATTATTTGAATGCGCACTCAAAGCCCAAAAGTGTAATTTGCTTGTCCGTTTTGGAGCACGCTGAACAGCGTCTCTCGCGCGGATTGTGCTTTTAATGTTTATTAAACATGTCCTGCAATTTAGCAGCAGTAAAGATTGCGTTTTAGGGAGGAACGAATGTGCGCCGCTGTGAAGGGAAAGAAGTTACGCTAGACGCGGCAAGCTTTTAACACCTCATATCATCTTTTTATGATCCTTGGAAGCAAAATCAGAATCAACAATGAAATTAGCTTAATATCACAGCCACAGGCTGTGTAAAAGAGTCCGCAGACATTTGAATGTTTAGTTCTCTGTCAATTACACAGGGCTTTCATAGCCTATTGTGCGCTCTGTAGCTCCTCCGCGTGAACGCGATCTGTCTTCTGAATTACGAATAACAAAAATGTATCATAGACGAATGTCCTAATATTATTGCATATAATAACAGCGACTCTTGCGAGATAGAATTTAAAGATATGAAATATAATGTCTATATAGCAATAATAAATGTATGAGTATTTTCTTAATTTCTCCAGTACCGATAGCAGAACCGTTAACATCGGAGCTTATCGATACTCTGGTCTTAGCCCCGGGGCCCATTTAACACCGGGTTTCGGTACCCATCACTACTGGCGACTATAAAAATGTACATGTTGTGATTTAAAAAAATGCATGTAATACCATTTTTCTCCACTTGTTTTGCAGTCACATCGTTTATGTTGACGTAATAAACTGAAACGATGCGCATCAAAGTTTTAGTGGAAAAACAGTCCTCATCTCAGCGCTGACGGCACACCTGCTAAATGCAGCTCCAGTTGTGCAGCATGAGAGAGATTGAAAATGACGATGACGTGCGAAGTAAAAGTAAGAAAAGAAAAAGAAAACCAGTGTCTATTTCGTGCAGAACTTGAACAAACAACAACAGGTAAAGCTGTCAGCTGTATGGATATTAGCAATTTCATTAACAATTCTCGTTTATAATTGATGCTAATATGGCTTATTGTTATCAAGATCTTTATTCTGCATGCTGTGTTCTGTTAATGTGTGAACTTCATATTATTTGTAGCGCACTTGCTGTCCAATAATTTCTTTGCTACCTTTTAATAAACAAAGTATCAGCTTTAAACAATAAATACCGTTTTGGCGCTTTTTATTTGTGGCATGAGCGATCGCTTTCTCTTTACTACTATAGTACGGAATAAACATGAATTGACATTAAACGGTGTATTTTAAGATAGCTTACTTACTGAAATTTCTCATAATTACTCATTTACTGTTTCAAACTGTGGAAAAAGTATAAGCTTATAAAGAATGCCACATAACAATCATTTACCTCAGAATAACTTGTCATCCATAAACTCTTCAATCAGCTAGAAAAATAACTATAAAGAGGAGAATTTTGCTAAATATATGCACTATATTGCATATTCATATTTTTACTTAACCTGTTGTCTACATAAGAAAACATGATAAAAAAAGAAAGATAAAATTCAACACCTCCTATAAAATTGCTAATGAAGAAAACAGACTGGATGTGTGAAAGACCATGACAAGATTTATAAGATGCATTGAGGATGAACCCAAACTACGCTCAGTGGCCAAGTGATGCTTGATATAGTTACGGTCCGTGATATCAGCACGGATTCTGTGTAGTAAACAATTCTTTGTGACTATATAGTTCTCAAGTTGGAAAAGATGTTTAGTTCCCACTTAAAGTGAACCATAGTTCCCTAGAACCTTAGATGAATTAAAATGCTGATAAAGATAAAACATGACGCATAGACACATGACAGTATGACTGAAATGTTAAAGTGTTTAAAAAAATAAAACCCATTTATTTTGTGGCACCTAAAAAAAAAAAATCTGGTGCCTAATTTTGTTTCTTATAGGAGCCAGTTTTTTTGTTTTTTTTTGGTCTGGAGCCCTGCATTGTCTGTTGTGAAAAGCGTAGCGGCGTATGAAGCACAGCTCACACAGAAGTCTGTTTGAAACCAAGCAGCTTTGTGTTTGTTGACGCTTTAAATTCGCATGACCAACTTGTGAAATCTGTCACAAGTCAATTCCTATTGAAATGTCCAGATTTCATGAAAATTTGCAGAATGGCGGTAAATGTGACTAAGTTGCTTTGAATGTGGGCTGAATCCATCTATTTTATAATACTATTGAATTTTACTGTTTTGTTTTTAATTTAAATATTGCAAAGCATGATGCTTTTTTGTATTTACTTGTATATGGATAATCACATCTTTTGGTTTGTCTATCAAGTTCAAAATAACAAGAGAAATTGTTTTTATTTTGTTGATTTAGGTTGTATAATGTAAAAATCCACATCTGCTACATGTCTGTTACATATATGGATATTTTTTGTTGTAGTTGAGAGCTCTGTTTGGTGTCTCAACAGAAATTTGTGTTCTTACTGAAAATGGAATTTAATTTTTTTTAAACAGCCATTAAGAACGTAGTATGTTATTAATATTAGAGCTGCTGTAGTGAGATTTACAGTTTGTGTGGGTTTATGCAACAAAACCTTAAAAGCCAAATGACAGTTTCTTGTTGCAGCTAGTTATAAGAGTCAGATTAATGTGGAAGAGAGAATTCATTGCTTGCATGAACAGAGTGTTAGAGTGAAGGCAGGAGAGCGACAGGCAGCGGAGATGTGAATTGCTCGGGACAGGGAGTTCCTCATTGTGGCACGTTCAGCAGCGGCGCGTGCAGTGCTAATGGCTGCAGGCTCGCATTAGTGATGCTGGGGGATGGGCCAGTTTACACGCCGCTGGAGGAGCTCTGATCTGACGCTCCACTGCAGAGCCATGCTGTGAAATCATCACTGAAAAGTGCTCTAAGTAACAGGTTTAATGCAGTTATTAATCTACATGCACTTAATTTTGTAGCAGTAAGTGATGGATTAAAGTCGGTGTGAAGATGAAAATGCATGTTTTTTTTATTAATGCACATTATAGATCATATTGCAAACAATTCATTCTTGCGTGTTTCTTTAAAGAAAAAAATTAAATGAATGCTTTTTTTATTATTATTTTAAAATGCTCCACAAAAATTAATAATTGTTAATCCTCTGAACTTGCTCTGTTTTATTTCTATGGGTGGGTGACATCAGAAATATATATATATATATATATATATATATATATATATATATATATATATTTTATACATTATTTTGGAGTAACTTGAGCATTAAACCGGTATTATTTTAGCATAAAAAAATTCCACTGCAAAATATTACACTACTGTTCAAAAGCTTGGGGTCAGTAACTTTTTTTTTAATAGAAATTAGAACTTTTATTCAGCAAGGACGAATTAAATGGGTCAAAAGTGACTGTAAAGACATTTATGATTTTTCAAAAATGTATTTTTCAAATGAATGCTGTTCTTTTGAACTTTTTATTCAACAAAGTATCCTAAATCCTCTTTTCAACATTGTTAATAAGAAATGTTTCTTGTTTCTTGAGAAAATTCAGCTTTGCCTTTAAAGGAGAGAATTACATTTTAAAATATATTCAAATAGAAAACATTTACATCGTTTTATTATCTCACAATAGTATTTACTTTTTGATCAAATAAATCCAGCCTTGGTGAGAATAAAAGAGAAACTGTTTACCAACTGCAAACACCTGAACGGTTGTGTATATTATCTAAAAGTTTAAATATTGTATCGTCATTGCATCTTTAGCTTGGTGTTTTTATGAAGAACAGATAGTGTTTCTCATTCTCATGTTCTCCCCTAAAGGCAAGTCGGTCTCCACTGCTTGTATGTGAGCAGGCGGATGTCACTGAGTAGCTGATGACAGTATCTTTTAGTACACTCTTTGACCTATGAATGTTTGGCTCGACAGCGTCTACGCTACACTGGCAGAGAGCAGGACCTCATGCCTGTGTAACACCTTGCCTGCTCTCTATGAATTTCAATTGAAACGCTACACTGGCAGCTGTTTTGAACCACTGTTTCACGAACATTCCATGAGGTTCACAGATGCTGATGGTCTTTTTTTGTTTCCTCCATAGATGGGTCTTGCAACTGCTAACGGCCCGTTCGGGCAGCAGTACGCACAGGGTTCGGTCCCGCAGATGTCCAGCGCTGGATTAAACGCTCAGATCCAGAACAAGGCAGCTCTTCCCAACAGCCTCCAGCCCACCCTGAAGGGTGCTTCCAGCGTGCCAAATCTGGTGAGTAACCCTCCACAGCTGGCTCCGGTTCAGTCCAGAACACTTCAGGCCTCTCTTGTCTCTGTGTCACATGTCTATTCAGTGGCTATTTATTCTTTCGAAGAGCTAATTGAAGTGCATGTTTACACGTGACAGAATATGACTAGAGTGGATAAATTGGCTGAGTGAAGTCTAAAATTGTTGTGTTTTAACAGTCATATCTGAACATTGACCTAGACTGCTCCAGCATTGTGTAATTAGTTCAACAACGTATATTCATTTTAATTTGCTTTTTTCCTTTCTTTTTTCTTTCTGAATAGTTTGAGGTCAGTAAGAGGTTTTTTTTTTTATACATTAACTTTTTCTCCACCAGCGTTTTTGAAAAAAGTTGCCAGCCACCACCAGCATTTTTGATGATTTTCACTAAAATTTCATGGGCCCTGGAATATTTTGTTGTATGACTATCTGAACATGCAATACACCAAAATAAAGACCCCTCTACTTTTAAACAAAAAAAATCTGTTTTATTCTAGCTTTTTTTTTATCAACACTTTCACATTGCTAGGTTTCAAATAAAAGCTAAATTTTGAGCGAAAAGATGAGAATTAAATTTATCAACTACATCTGGATCATATTCGGTACTATTATCAAAGCACAGATGCAGTAGATCACTTCCATTAGTGCTTCTAAAACTTGCACAGTCCTTTACCACTTCCTGGATTGACATTTCACTCCTAACATTAGGCAGTTTTCAATTATATGCGGCTTAGTGTTGATGATCGCATTATTTTTCATAGAGATGCACCAGTTGCAATTTTCTTGGCCGATTCCGATTTTTTTTTTTTTTTTTTTTTTTTTTTTGGAAGTGTGACCTACCGATACAAACAAAAATCTATGCAAATTTCAATGCAAAAATTATTTACATAAAAGAAATTATTAAATATTACAATTCCCCCAATCTGGACTAAGTTACAGATTTTCTCTCACTTAAACAACTCTCAAAATAAAGTGCTCTGTGACTGGAAATAGGAAGAAATAGTTAACTTAAAATGAGTTGCTGTATGTAAGAAAACACGTTATTTCCCACTGTTTATAAATGGTAATTTTTTCCCCTAACCTTATTAAATATGTCATCTTTCACATCAAATTCTTACTTTGTTTCAATTAATTCAGTTAGCATAATAAGAAACTGTAGAGTTGTTACCATTCAAATGAAATTAGTATTAAGAAACTCCATCTTTCCACTGCTGAGGAAACAGAAGCTGCATCTGAAGTGGCATTAGATGCATTTACACAGACTGTTTGATGAAGCTGAGGTGCCATAAATGTATTTACACTGCAAAATTTCAGATGCATGAATAATTTTATAAGATTAATGTTTTACATGTTTTTTTTTTTAACATACAAATAAATGTTGAAAAAATGCAATGATACTTTTAAATATGGCTAAACAGCCACTAGGTGGCAGCAAGTGTCTGTTTTAATGAGTGAGTCATTTATTCATTCATTCAACCGATTCATTCAGAAACCAGGTAAGTGACTGTCTTTATGGATGGGTCACTGAATCATTGACTCACTCGATTTGTTCAAAAACATGGATTCATTCAGTAACGAAACACCGCTCTGTATTGTTCGGAGACACACAACAGTTCTGCTGTGGCTTTGATCGGAACTATTTTCGTCAGCGAAATTGAGCAAAAACAGTCAATATTTTGTCTAATGTAAGTCACTTAATTTTAACTTCTTGTTTATTGAAATACTATTGTATATAATCAGTGTCAGATTGCAATCGTGTTGATATTGATATTCGGGGAAACATCATGGCCGTATAATGTTGCTTATCTAAATCATATTTTGTAAATATCTTTTTTTTTTTTTTTTTTTTTTTTTCTACCGCGTGCATCTATAAATTTCTGTGAGTTACTTTGTGTGTGCTTTATCTCTCACACACTCACTCAGGCTGTGCAAGCCTCATCTGGCACGACAATGACGACATAAATACATTATCAGTCGCCGTCTACACTGAATGCCATTAAAATTAGAATCCTTCTCAGGCTAAACGGCGTGCGACTGTGAGTGTGCGCGTGGCTGTGACGTCATTGCCTGCGCCACTGGCAATAAAAGGATCGGCTCGGAATCGGCAAGAAGTGAGACATGCGAAAAATCAGCCGATTCCGATCACTGGCCGGTCAATCGGTGCATCTCTAATTTTTCATATGCATATGCTTACATATGAAATCGCTCGTTTCTGCGTCGTCTTCATCTGTGTTTTTGATCAGCACTTTCTAGACTCATTCAAGAGATGCGTAATAGCGCCCCCCAGTGTATAACATTGAAAATACGGAAACCCAGAAAGATTCAGTGTTTGGCAGGGAAGCATTGTCTCATGAGAAACGGAAAATTCCGTGTTTGGCGGGGAAAGAGTTAAAGGGTGCATAAATACATTATTTTCTGAAGGATCCTGTGACACTGTAATGATGCTGGAAATTCAGCTTTACATCACAGGAATGAATTACGTTATAATAAAATATATTCAAATAAAAACAGGTATTTTAAATTGCAATAATATTTCTCAATATTACTGAGTGGTGGTTGGAAAATTAACAAGTAAGAAATGTTAAAACAGTTGTGTTTTGTTGAAGCCAAGAGGACAGAACACATTGTTTTGATTAAGGCGTAAAATGTACCTCAGCGAATAAAATGACAAATTCACAACTTCATAACAACCGAAATGGAGCTTCTATCTAATCGAAACTCTTCCCTCCAGCTGCAGCAGCAGGTGCCCTCGGTGGGCATGGTCCCGGGACAAGGGGTGTCAGCGGGCCCCACGGCCGACCCAGAGAAGCGCAAACTGATCCAGCAGCAGCTGGTCCTGCTGCTTCACGCCCACAAGTGCCAGCGGCGAGAGCAGGCCAACGGCGAGGTGCGCGCCTGCGCCCTGCCCCACTGCCGCACCATGAAGAACGTCCTCAACCACATGACCCACTGCCAGGCTGGGAAATCCTGCCAAGGTGAGAGGCAAAATGAGACCGTGTTATGTTAATGTGTAACTGCACTCTGGCACTTTACCCCAAGCTCTGAATTTTATAGAAATCATGGTCTGTCATGTGCCGATCCTGAAAGTGCTTGTGTATTCCTCCGTCTCTCTTTGTCCACAGCCATATTTCGGTGATGACTGTACATCTCGGTGTTGTTAAACTGTCTGGCTGGGCACTCAGGCTTCATGTAAACTTGGGAAGTCGCTCGTGGCTCTTGTGGTCTCACTGTCTTAAGTATGAAGGAGTCTGGAACGTCGAAACCCCTTTTATTCCTTGACATGATTTCATTTGGGCAGAGTGTTTTATTACGGTGTGAAAAACAAAACAAATGTCAAAAACTCTTGCTCGTCAGGAGTGTTATGTTTGATTTATTAGTTGTGCTTGTTAGGATGAGCATGATTATTTTTATTGCTCTTGAATGCTTGGCTTACACTGCAGGAGGGACCTTAATATCTTAAGTCATTTTTCGGCGCTCTTCTGGACCCATTTTGCACATTTCCACAGCAGAAACTGGAATGGAAAATGTTTAAATAACCAAGTTGTCACAAAACTACATTGCTTCCATTATAATCAACCACGCTACATTGGAAATGTGCATTTTGACACAAATTCTATTTCTGTGTTCTATTCATTCTATTACAAATTTAATGTGAACAGTATACTTTGAATTTTAATTGTTAGTAGATAAAACGGTTAATACAAACTTAATGACAGGCTAGTAACAAAATATGCTTATCTACCTGCAAAATTGTCGCCTTTCTTTTCGAAATTCACCATTATGACATTGAAATAAGCCATTCATGTGATTGGTGCAAATCTGAGTAGTTGTTTTTTTTTTTTATATGGATGTACAGCTGAAGGGTACTGACTCTCTTCAGAAAAGTTTCGATGGTGTTAGGCATCATATGGAGGTGTTTTATAATCGTAGCGCTGCTTTGTGTACAGGGGTAACCTCTGTATTTCTGCTTTTCCATAAGTGCCACCTACAATCAGAGTGTGAATTTGCATTTTCATTTATCCCGCCTACCATTTTTCTTCAGACCAATTATATATATAACATACATAATCATTTATTAAGCTGAAATGTGATGTTTATCATTTTGTAAATCCTTTTTGTCAAAAACCTGTATGTTTGAAGGGTGAAGTTGTTCAAATCATAGTTTTCCCATCATTTTACAGTTTATGATGTTAGCATAGACATGGGTGGTGTTTCAAAAGAACGTTGTCTAGTTTTAGAATTTTTCCAAACGATTTCAAGATTACAAGTTTTTGCTGATTCCAAGAAGTTGTTTGTTTTGTTTTGTTTTTTCCCTCAATTTCGCCTTTATTATGATAGAACAGATCAGAGCTGACAGGAAAGGAAGTGGGAGAGAGATGGGGGGCGGGATCAGGAAAGGTCCTTGAGTTGGGATTCGAACTCGGGACGCTCATAGCGCAACGACACTGTATGAAGTTTTTTGGGGAAAAAAAAAATTCCCCATTTCTCTAGAAATTAACCACCCTGTAATGTCCCCAGCAAGCATATAGCAACACCTTTCCAACATGACACCATTCGTATTTTCTTGTAGTTTCTAAATCTGTTTTGGCGATCATTAATCTTTTTTATTCTGTGATTGCAGTAGTGTAATTTTAAACTGTAAAATCAGTAGCAGCAGAAACAAAGTTTTTATGGTTTTTTTTTCTCTGTTTCCACAGTGGCTCACTGCGCCTCCTCTAGACAGATCATCTCGCACTGGAAGAACTGCACCCGGCACGACTGCCCCGTCTGTCTGCCCCTAAAAAACGCCAGTGACAAGAGAAACCAGCAGCGTAAGTTGTACTCTCATTTAAAATAAACCACCTACACTGATACAGTCTCTGCACGAGTGTATTTTTCATTCAAGATTTTGATCATATTTTCAGAGATAAAGATTGTACTTATTGATACTGTATGCTAACATTGCATTAAAAAAAAAAAGTTGCACCAACATTATCATGTTTTTTTTTTTTTTTGTTTTGTTTTTTTTGTTGTTTTAATTTGGTACGGTTTATTAGGTCCATTAAGATTTTTTGCTATTAAAAGAAATTGCCCAAAAAGTAATACAGTTATAAAAAATGATCCTTTCAGCCCAAATACACAAATTTGCCCGGTGTGAAAATATAAGAAAAGCCAAAATAAAGATTTAAATATATGAACGCAGGTTTGTTACTCACCTGATTGTGTGTTTGCATCTCATGCTTCGAGATACGGGGTATGAGTGCTGCCACCTGTAGGTCATGTGTGCAGTTCGGCTGCGCTCTCAATGTGAAAGCATGAGACCAGCAGCGGATTCCGGCAGGCAGCGGGACTGTAATCTGACACTGCGGGGGAGGGGCTCCACCCCTGGTTTTTCACAGGGGGCGGGCCACACTGAGCTCCTGCTCTCTGATTGGACAGCTGATCGCTGACTCGTTTAAATCCCCCTGTAGTGGCAACAGAAGCACGTTCTCTCAGTGTCTCTTGCAGTTCTGTTCTCTGCCGCTGCTCGAAGTGCTCTGTGTTCGCAAAATGGCTATTCCACTTCAGTCGCTTGTGTTTCCAGATCAAGTGGAATTACTGCAGGATTGCAATTATTCCTAAATAGAAATAATTCTTGAAAGGTATTTATTTTGTTTCAAGGCAAGACAGCCTAAAAAAAAAAAAAAAAAAAGAACTAGTGGGTATCACCATACTTGCTCAGTTGATTGATTACATTAAGATTTGCTGACTTTTTTTAGTAATTACAAGTTTTCTTAAATGTTGTTTAATTATCTAATTATTTATGCACTAATTTTGCATACACTTCCAGAACAGAAATCTGAACAATGGATAAAGCCAGGTTCAAAATTCTTTTATTTAGTTGACAAATTAGAGTCAAAACAGAGAGGATTTTGGATATTTCTTTTTATCAACAAATTATAAAAAATTACATTTTCTCAATGTTTTTAGGAATAAAATGCTATTTGTGACCCTGGACCACAAAACCAGTCTTACGTAGCATGAGTATATTTGTAGCAATAGCCAACAATACATTGTATGGGTTAAAACTATCGATTTTTCTTTTATGCCAAAAATCATTAGGGTATTAAGATCATGTTCCATGAAGGTATTTTGTAAATTTCCTACCGTAAATATATCAAAACTTAATTTTTGGTTAGCAATATGCATTGCTAAGAACTTCATTTGAACAACTTTAAAGGCAGTTTTCTCAGTATTTTGATTTTTTTTTTTTTTTTTTACACACTCAGATTCCATATTTTCATAAACTTGTATCTTGGCCAAATATTGTACTATCCTAACAAACCATACATCAATGGAAAGTTTTCAGATGATGTATAAAATTTTAAAAAATGTACCCTTATGACTGGTTTTGTGGTCCAGGGTCAGATATACAGAGGGTGAATTATATATAAAACAATCTCTCTGCAAAAACTTTCTGAACATATGAATAAAAGTAGTTTGATTTAATTCAATGCACATTGTTTTTGCTATTTGCAGCGATGCTGAGCTCCCCTAACACTGGCATGCAGGCTCCTCTGGGCCCAGTGGGCACGAGTCAGCCCGCTGCACCCACCATCAGCAGCGGCACGCACATAGACCCCAGCTCTATGCAGAGGGCGTACGCCGCACTGGGCCTCCCGTACGGGAACCAGCCAGCTGCACAGACGCAGGTCGCAGGACAGCAGCCCACGCAGACCCAGCAGCAGCAGATGCGCTCCATGCCCGCACTAGGTATCAACTTCAGTTCCCAAGGAAATCTCAAGTGTTTTTTTGAGGAAGAGTGGAATATTTATTGTGAACAATTCAATGTTCCATGTTCATTATTAACCTTGAAAGCTACTGTCATTCTGTAACTTCATCTTGCGTCATATTGATTACTGTGAGCCATTTACTAAACATGCACACAAGTGCATCAGAATCTATAATGCATAATTACGTTTAATGCAATTTATCAAATATCTTCAAACATGCACAAGTGCATCAGAATCTTTATTGCATAATTAGATTTGCTAAATGCATGGGGAAAGATCAGAATTGACATCAAGTGCATCATGGTCTATAAACAATAAATTTTCTTGCATCTGCTGTCAATGTGCATTGAAATGTCATGCTGCTGCTCATATTGTGTATCTGTGCGTAACCCCTGTCTGGTTTCCCACGACATCTTCAGGCACTAACCAGATGAACATCGGCGGTAATGGTATGGCCGATCCGACGAACCTTCACACTGATTCCTCTCTCCCTTCATCCCTCAACAACAAGTGAGTCTTTTCACCTTCACCCCTCACCTTTAACCACTCACTGCAGAGTGGGAAATTTTCATCTGTAGAGTCCAGCAATGTAAGAGCGCAAACAATGTCATTTTGGAATGACTTAACAGCAATTCAGTAGCTACACGTGGTTGAATGTCGAAATCCGAGATGATAAAGGGGAAAGATATTTTAAAAAGCTGTCAAAGAACTAGATTGAAAAACTCAAAACAAACTTTTTTTGGCCTGATTTTGAGCGAAATTTCTTAACACCAGTATGTTCTTTGATTTTTGCTTCAAGAATGCAAGTTTTTGGGAAGGAGAAACTTGAAAACTAACATTGTAATCCTGCTCCCACAGTCAGATGATGTCAGATGGGTCGAACATGGGCGGCACGGGGAACCTTCCCACAGCTGCCCCGCTGTCGATGCCTGGTATGAAGAAGCCCTGGCACGAGCATGTCACTCAGGACTTGAGGAATCACCTAGTGCACAAGCTGTGAGTTGAAGTCATCACGTTTCAAAATCACAATTAGTCAAGGGCAGGTCTCTTAATCCTGTATTTCCCTGCAGAGTTCAAGCCATATTCCCGACCCCAGACCCTGCAGCACTGAAGGACAGACGCATGGAGAACTTGGTCGCTTATGCGCGTAAGGTGGAAGGGGACATGTACGAGTCTGCCAACAGCAGGGTAAAGCACATAAACTTTCATGCTACATCTCAACCTTCTTTCAGGACGGTGTTTTGTTACTGTAAGAAGGCACCAGGTGGCCTCTTAATATCTTATATCTCTTAATATCTCGTGTCCAGGATGAGTATTACCACTTTCTGGCTGAGAAGATTTATAAGATCCAGAAGGAGCTGGAGGAGAAGAGAAAGTCCAGGCTGTCGAAGCCCCAAATGGGCGCTCAGGGTCCTCAGCAGCCTGGCCTTCCCCAGCCCAACACTATGGGACCTGGACAAGCCATCCGGCCTCAGAGTTAGTGGCTTTGTTTTTTAATGCTTTGATCTTCTGGATGTTGTATTTCCCTGGCTGCTTTCTTGATTAGCTGCTCAAAATCTGCCTTATTTCCTCAGATGGACCTGTTCCTATGTCCAGTGTGCCAAATCAGTTGATGGCCCGGATGCAGGTCCCTCAAGGTATGGTTTTTCTTTCTGTATACATGTATACACTACCGTTCAAAAGTTTGAGGTTGTAAAGTTTTTTTTTTTTTTTTTTTTAAAAGAAGTATCTAAGGCTCCATTTATATGATTAAAAAGACAGTAAAAACAGTAATATTGTGAAATATTCCTGCAATTTAAAATAACTGTTTCTATTTTAATATATTTTAAAATGTAATTCATTTCTGTGATGCAAAGTTGTATTTTCAGCATCATTACTCCAGTCTTCAGTGTCAAAATATCACTGACTTTAACAGTAGTGCACATTCTTCTATATCTTCATTGATTCCTTTTTGTTGTAAATTTTTGGCAGAATGTACTAGCTTAATCTCTGAAAACAGCAGCCTTTCTGAAATTGTCAAAAGCGAATGCATTTGAGATCAACCTTAATTTAATAATTTATGGCAATATTAGCAAAAACGATACACTTAAGAAAATTTGCACTCTGCAATGTCATATTACAGAAATGAAACAGTCAAACCAAAATTTATTCAGACACCTTCAACATTTCTCACATTATCACAGCTTATTCACTATAGTTTAGAAAAAGGTAATAAAATATGACAAGAACTCAGAGTTAAACTGTGTCAGAACAAATTCATCTTGATAATGTCAGATAACTTTTAAAGCTTTCTTAAACTAAAGCTTTCCTGTAGCGCAAATAGTAGAGCATGGCGCTAGCAACGCCAAGTTCATGGGTTCGATTCCCAGGGAAAGCAAGAGCTGATAAAAATGTATAAAACTGTAACTTGAATGAAATGTAATTCGCTTTGGATAAAAGCGTCTGCTAAATGCATAAATGTAAATAACTTTGATAGAAAGGTATGTAACAAAACATGGTCAGGTCAAAGTATCAAATCAAACTTTTGGTCAATTTTACTGGTAGTCCACTGTATGAAGAATTTTTGGGTATAATATTTTATAATATTCTCACTTACATAAATGAACTATAGTGTCCTGCACCCACTAGTAAAAAAAAAAAAAATATCAAAAATGATCTGGTGTCTGAATAATCTTTGGTTTGACTGTAGGTTGTGAATGCCGTTTCATGTTGACTTGAGAAGGATAAAAGCAGTCGGGCAGGTCATACTGGTAGCGCAGGAATTGCTCAAAAGCTTCAATCTCCCGTTGAACAGAAAAGCTCTTAACCTTTTTTTTTAATGTGCGTTTATCATCATGTTTTTCAGGGATGGGCCAGTTCAACCCCGTGACCATGCAGAACGTGCAGATGTCCCAGTCACCGGTGGGAGCTCCTCGGGCTGCGTCCCCTATGACCCACCCCCCTCAGATGGGCATGGGTAACGTTCCATCGGTGAGCTGCAAGACGTGATTCCAGATTGATTCCATTTTTGGAATTTTTGGAATTTTACATTTTAAAACAGTGTGTTTTTAGTTAGATTTAAATGTTTTCTAAGTTTATTTATAGTCAACATTGTTGTTGAGGTGTGCGCCATTTTGGATTTGTATTTACGAAAACAAGCTAGTTTCACTTAAAAGTAAACTTACCAATATCTTTAACACTTTATCACATGTTGTGTTAATTTTTTTTTGGGGGGCAAAAAATATGCCTTTGTGGCTCAAATCTAATTTCTCTTCGTTCTTTTGCAGATGGGTATGTCTCCCTCCAGGATTCCGCAGGCACCAGCCATGATGGGAAGCCATGCTAACAACATGGTGAGCCAGGCGCCCCCCAATCAGAACCAGTTCATGAACCAGACGCCGTTCCCTGCCTCAGCCGGGGGCATGAATGTGAATGTAAACCTGGCCCAGCAGTCGGGACAGACTGTCCCACAGGTGAGCTGTCAGAATTGTCACATTTTCACTGTTTGTGGTGTTAATTGGGCATGCATAAAAGACATTTCACCTCCACAAACACTTCTTGTCTTCCTGTCATAGAGTGCAGTAGTGCCTGCCCACTTTTTCAGTAGAGATGGTTCCAGAAGTGTTTTTCCATTCATGTTTCCACAGAGGAAAAAAAAAAAAGTTAAAGCCATGAACTAAACCAACCATCTGTGAGGAGAATCGCAACATTCTAACTTTTTTATTTGAAGTAAAAAAAAAAAAAAAAGGTATAAGGTAAAAGACTGGGTACTCAACTTCACGGAGGGAAACAACTGCAATCTCAAAATAAAAATGGAGAAATATAAAACTATTCATTTAAAGTTAAATATATTTTAAGTTCAAAATGTGCGAAGGAAGACTGACTTGATTACGTCATTAGTAGTGCTTCATGGAAGTGGGCGTTCCCCTTTTGGCACAACTTGCTCGCCGCACCTCTGATTGGTGGACTTTTCTTTGCAGAATTTTGGGTAATGTAGTTTTTCAACAGGTTTCCAGCTGTGAGAGACAATTCTTTAAAAAATAAGTTGAAATAATGCAGTCTGATGGCTTCAGCACAAGCATATACCATCGATTAATAACCTCGGAGCTCACAGTAGGTCTGTCTTTAACCTGTTAACCTGCACCCCCCATTTTGGGCCTCACAGCTGAAAATGACCTACCTAAATTAAAATGGTAACATGTCCTGACAATAATGTGCTACACACACAATTTAGGTATCTTTGGAAAGAGAACACTCCTAGGCTACACTATCCATCATCCAAGGAGTTGATAATGCTCAAAAAAAAAAAAGTTATAGACACTGAAGTGCCTTGAAAATGTTTTGTTACTGAATGTTTTTATTTCATAGTAAATACAACAAAACTAAGTCCTGGAGCAATCAGAAAGTAGTGGGTTGAAAGTCACATATCTCAATGAGTTTATATTTCAATTGAAGGCGATACTGTGAAAAATGAGATTCCTGCAATCATTTTTCTGAGAATATTTCTAGTCCCCCCCACCCCCCTCTGTTTGATGAAAATTACCACCAAATGTACTGAAGAATTCCACAAACTATTTTAGTCATTGTACATAGTTTTTCAATTATAAAATAATAGACAGAATTTTAGACATCATGTAAGTGATTTGAGCACTAAACAATACAATAAGAATAATTTGAGTAATAAAAAAGAAAAAAAAAAGAAAAGAATTTGCTTTGTGTCTAGTAGCCTACATACTCAATTCTCTGATTGCCAGAGATAAACTGATATTGCCAGACATTCACACTGATTGCAGTCAGTAATCATAGGCTGATTCGTGTCCATAGAGATGATGATAACACACATCATCAATAATAGCCGATCATTGACAGCCGTCATAAAGTCGGTAATTACACGCTGATGTGAATCATGCATATACAGTCACGTTCTACACAACACACACACACACACACATATGGTAAATGTTGAAAAAAAGAAAGAAAAATACTTATTTGTGCAAAAAGGCGATCGCTAAGTTGCGCCCCCATCAGATGACAGGAGCGTCACAGCGTGCGTCACGCGGCGTCACGAGAGAGCGCCAAATTCAAATAAACAATATTCCGCGGATCTGTGACTTTTTTTTTTTTTGGATGGTTTCATTCTGTTTGTAAAACTGTATGCTACAAAACCGTGTTGTTGTTTTTTTACCACAAAGACGCTCTTTTTGAGCGTAATTTATTCCATAACGGACACAAACAATAACTCTCCCGAAGAAAAGAAACGTAAACAAAGGAATATCCATCCAAATTACAACGTTATTGTTTCGTTGGACTAAAAGTGCTGGAAGAGATGTTGTTCTGTGGACCCTTACCTCTCTAATTAAACCGGGATTTCAGCAGTGGACGCGTTTGTGACTCGTTATTACAATGATAACGGTACGTACTGTTTTTTTATTCTGCATGTTTTGATGTGTACTGCTTACACAATGTAGCAAATACATTCCTTATAAGCTTTCAATCGAAAAACAGCGATCTATCATCGATGCTTGAGGCTTAGACCTTCAGAATGATATATAGTTTGTCAAGATTAACTTTGTTTTGGAATAGAGTAAATGAAATGGGACAATGACGTGCAAACAAAGAGCGTTCGGTGCGAGATCGTCCTGGTGCAGGTTAACAGGTTAAAGGTTTATGAGTTAATAATAGGGCTGTCCTCAACTAAAGATTTTTCTGGTTGACTAGAAGTCCATTTTAAGTGTGACTATTAGTGGTATATTTATTAACCCTTAAGTGCATGAATGTTTCGCCAATCATGATTACATATTCGGGTCTTTAGCGACCCGGACCTATATATCCAGCACGGATGGATCTCGAGCTGCTGCAATAGCAAAAAACTCTCTTGATGTTTTAAGAACAATTACAGAAGAATAAAATAAAGCATATTTCATTACCTTTTGAAACTTAAAAGGGTTCAATTTGAGCAGATGATTTTACCATCGCTGTCATCGTCAGAGCGCACTTCCACATACATTCAGCATCTGCCTCATATTCGCGATCTCAGCCATATTTTCAAATCGATCGTTTTCAGTGACTTCATATTCAATATTTTGATCACTGGCACCTTATTCACCACATCCAGTATCAAATGACAGTGACATTTATATTTCATTGCGTATAGTAATTGCTCTGCAGTAAAGCCATTCAAATCAGTTCAGTTTTTGCTGATGATATTCGTTTGTTTTATGCCTGCGTTAATTATGAGTGAAACACCACGTCATTGTGTATCAAACAGTGCCACCTTGAGGAAAAAAGATTCGCAGATAAATATAGTTGCGCAGAAAAAATGATGTACCGGGTCGCTAAAGAGCCGAGGTATGCAGTTAGGGGTTAATAAACCTTATAAATCATAATAATGAGCCTTTAATTGCCTACATAGCCTAATAAGCGCTAAAGCGCGCGCCAAAAAAAAGCTTGCCACTGCGCACCGGCAGATACAATACACTGACACTGACTCGTCGTCTCCGCAGTAGTGATGTGCCTGTATGTAGGTTTCATACAGATTACATAATCTGAGAGTATTTGTTTTCCATTTGAATTGGTTCATTTAAAAGTAGACATTTCACTCTCTATAGATATATTTTTCATGTCTGTAAGGCAAGTATAGGCTTACACAGTTTCGGTTAAATTTTTTTTTTTGATGCTCTCAAGTTCACAGAGACCGAGACGGCAGGAAGCGCATCCTGTTTGCTCCAATTAATTTTAAAAAGCGCAGTGTTTCTGTTATTCTGAGTGCACACAAATAAATGTGCTTTCTGTACAGATTCGAAAAATGTATTACTTTTATCTGTATGACTAAAAATGCCAGCGTATTTTAAGCACAAGTGACTGCATCGGCGCCTACTATTTAGCTTCCCCTCTCCGCTCAGACACTTAACTATGGCCTGATTCGCGGCTTGTCGCAAGCAAATTTTGTCCAAAAAATCCTCTATTGTTTGATGTCATTACGATTAACTGCTCCCAATTGAGACAGAGCGTCCCTGAACACAAATCGCAAATATCAAACATGTTTGATATTTACGACTCTTGATCGGGCTGCCTCTGATGTGATACCCGCGATAGCCAATGAGAGCGAGCACCTTCTGCTTCTATAGCTGAAACTTAGCAGCCACGAAAATGCCTTGAAAGCAGAGAACATCACCCATATTCTTTTTTTATACTGTTTTTCACTGTGAAACAGAACGCATGCCAGGAGAGCCAGCTGACAACGTTGATTGTCCTATATTTGTTTTTCTTCTCAAGTCACATTTGATCTTGCGAGTCTCCATAAAATCACGTGTCACTGTGAAATCGTTCCTACAATCATCAAGTGTGTGGTCTCACGGTCTGGTCGAATCGTCTAGTGTGTGCGTTCAGAGGGTTACAAGGCTAAAAATGGATGAAACTGTCTTCGTGTCTGTGGTCTCCTATGGTTTTAAAATTGTCTAGTGTGTGGCCAGCCTATTAGGGGGCAGCCCTAGTTAATAATCAATTTTTTACTTCGGGAACCCGACTGTTGCACTCTGTTGTAGTTTGTTGTGCTGTTTCTGAGTCGCTATGCCCTCCATCTCTCCTCTGCAGCAGCAGCCGAACGCTAACCTGACCCTGAATCCCGTGGGCCCTCTGGGCACCCCGTCCGCCCTGTGCTCCACCCCTCCTCCGCCCTCCGCCTCCACCCCATCAGCTGCCGCTAGCCTACAGCCTCTCCAGACTCAGCCCTCCACGCCGTCCTCGGCCGGGGGCCACGTCACGCCCACCCACATCCCCAGCGGCTTGCCCCGCCCCCCCTCAGCCCTGGGCTCCTCCCCTGCCCCCTCCCAGCCGCTCACACCCCTGCAGCCCCAGCCTGAGGCCTCCCTGCAGATGCAGCAGCCCAGCTCTGTGCAAGCGCAGCAGCCCAGAACTCCGGTGAGGATCGCCATGAAAACACAGCCTCGATTGCAGTTGTATGCCATGACACCTTTAACTCATGTCCTTCCTTATTTGTCTGTCCGTTAGCTCTCTCAGATGGCCTCTAGCGTTGATAATAGAGTTCCCACGCCTGCATCCGTGGCCGAGGCCCACTCCCAGCAAGCTTTGCCCCCCGACTACCCTGCTGCCGAACCCAAAACCGAGCATCAAGAAGACGAGCAGGACTTTGACTCTGGGAAAAAGCGGCTCGATTTCAAGATGGAGGTGTGACATTGTTGAAACAAAACTTGAAATTGGTTTAAAAATGGTTCAGCAATTTTTTACTTTATTTAGATGTGTTTCTTGAGAGTTTCACACTACCGTTCAGAAGTAAGAAAGAAATTAATTTATGTAGGAAATTAATATTTTTATTCAACAAGGATGCTTTAAATTGATCAAAAGTGACAGTAAAGAGATTTATAACATTACAAAAGATTTCGGTTTCAAGTAAATACTGTTCTTTTGTACTTTCTATTCATCAAAGAATCCTGAAAAAAATGTATTATGGTTTCCACAAAAATATTAATCAGCACAACTGTTTTCAACAGTGATTATAATCAGAAATGTTTCTTTAGCAGCAAATCAGCATATTAGAATGATTTCTGAAGGATCATGTGACACTGAAGACTGGAGTAATGATGATTATACTTCAGCTTTGCATCACAGGAATAAATTGCATTTTAAAATGTATTAAAAGAGAAAACAGTGATTTTAAATTGTAACAAAATCTCACAATATTACTGTTTTTACTATATTCTTGATCAAATAAATGCAGCCTTGGTGAGCAGAAGAGTCTTATATCAAAAACATTAGTAAAATTGTACAGACTCCAAACTTTTGAACGATATATTTTTTGGCAATATAGATTTCATTTTTTCATCCGTTTGTAGGCATTCTCTCAATGTTAAATTGACATTTGTTATTTAATTTATTTGCTGAAACTGTTCAACTGATTTGTCATGCTAATTCTAATGCCAGTTTTTAACACACTTCATTCTCTAGTTTCACAATATTTCATTGTCTTGTGACTCAAGTCTAATGACATAGTCTAAACACAATTCATGCTGTTCATTAGGATGAAGATGTCAAACCTCCTCAAGTAAAAGAGCAACCAGAGTCTGTAGAACCTAAACAGGAACCGATGGAGACGGAGGAGAAGAAACCAGAGACAAAGATCGAGCCGAAAGAGGAGGAAGTGTCCAGCGCCAACAGCACCGCACCATCCAGTCAATCCGCCCAGTCACGCAAGAAAAGTACAAACGTTTTTCTAAAAACAATGAAATCGCATTTGGTAATATCTGCAACTTGATTAATCACATAACATCATGATTTGTTACAGTTTTCAAGCCGGAGGAGCTCAGACAGGCGCTGATGCCTACATTAGAAGCTCTGTATCGTCAAGACCCAGAGTCCTTGCCCTTCCGCCAGCCGGTGGATCCCACTCTACTGGGCATCCCGGTAAATCTCATACACCTGTTTTCTGGGCTAATATTTGATGGATTTTACTTCAGATGTTCTAAATATGTGACCCTGGACCACGAAACCAGTCTTAAGTAGCACAGGTATATTTGTAGCAATAGCCAAAATTACATTGTATGGGTCAAAAGTATAAATTTTTCTTTTGTGCCAAAAATCATTAGGATATTAAGTTAAGATCATTTTCCATGAAGAGATTTTGTAAATTTCCTACCGTAAATATATATAAACTTAATTTTTGATTAGTAATATGCATTGCTAAGAACTTCATTTGGACGAATTTAAAAGCAATTTTATATATATATATATATATATATATATATATATATAATTTTTTTTTTTTTCACCCTCAGATTACAGATTTTCAAGTAGTTGTATCTCGGCCAAATACTGTCCTATCCTAACAAACCATAAAATTGGGCCTTATGACTATTTTGTGGTCCTGGGTCACATATATCTGATAACACAGCTCTCTGTCTTGTAAAAATCAGATTTTGCCTAGTATTACCCAGTTAAATGATGCTGAGTTCAAAAATATCAATAAGCTTTCCATCCATTCAGCAAATATTATACAGGGCAGTATAATTTCCATTTATTTGATTTTCCATTTTTCCCCCCCAGGACTACTTTGACATTGTAAAGAACCCTATTGACCTTTCCACTATCAAGAGGAAGCTGGACACTGGGCAGTACCAGGAGCCCTGGCAGTATGTTGACGACATCTGGTTGATGTTCAACAATGCCTGGCTCTACAACCGCAAAACATCTCGTGTGTACAAGTACTGCTCAAAGCTGGCCGAGGTGTTCGAGCAGGAAATTGACCCCGTCATGCAAAGTCTGGGATACTGCTGTGGGCGCAAGGTGAGAACTTGAGCTTCTTCCTCCAGGAAAAGAGTTGTTAGCTTAGATGAACACTCCACATGAACTCAGACCCCTCTAAAATGAAACTGAGAGCATCTCTAGATATTTTTTTGAATGCAATTCAGTGTAGGTATTGTTAACTACATCTAAAGCTGTTTAAAATAGTTTTTGATTATTTAAATAAAGCAGAAATAAAATATAAATATTAGATGAAAAACTTGAATACTTGAAACAAAAATTACAAATGTTGTCTTGGTTGAGTTTAAGCTGAAAATATTTTGAGATAAAAACTCATTTTTTGGGGGTAACACTTTACAATAAGGTTCCATTAGTTAATTATTAAAGGGGTCATTTGATGCGATTTCAAGTTTTCCTTTCTCTTTGGAGTGTTACAAGCTGATTGTGCATAGATAAGATCCCTGAAGTTGCAAAGACTAAAGTCTCAAAACAAAGAGATATTCTTTATCAAAGTTAAGACTCTGCCACGCCCCCCTAAAACGGCTCGTTCAAACACGCCCGCACATCTCGACGTCACAATGTGGGGAGATTTTCATAACACCGCCCAAATGTACACGCAGTGAACGAGGGCGGAACTATTATTCTGGCTGTAGTATTGTTGCTGCCGCCGGCGCCATGTCCTGGAGACACTGTGTTTCATTGTGAAAGCGAAAGTACTTTATTTGGGCTTCCAAAAGAGGACACAACTAGAAATCAGTGGTTAAGTTGTATTTACAACACTGTTCCAGAGCAGTACAACGCAAATATTCGAGTGTG
>JAFVLL020033675.1:0-15293 GCA_021397915.2 Tor tambroides | reverse complement strand
ATACGGTATGGGCAGCTTGCATGTTTTGGAAGGCACTGTGAATGCTGAAAGGTATATAAAGGTTTTAGAGCAACATATGCTCCCCTCCAGACGACATCTATTTCAGGGAAGGCCTTGTGTATTTCAGCAGGTCAATGCAAAACCACATACTGCAGCTATTACAACAGCATGGCTTCATAGTAGAAGAGTCCGGGTGCTGAATTGGCCTGCCTGCAGTCCAGATCTTTCTCCTATAGAGAACATTTGGAGCATCATTAAATGTAAAAAAATATGTCAAACACGACCACAAACTCTTCAGCAGCTGGAAACCTATATCAAGCAAGAATAGGACCAAATTCCAACACCAAAACTCCATAAACTCATAACCTCGATGCCCAGACATCTTCAAACTGTTTTAAAAAGAAGAGGAGATACTACACCATGGTAAACATTCCCCCTTCTCAACTATTTTGAGACCTGTAGCAGGCATCAAATTTGAAATTAGCTTATTTTTTGCATAAAATTGTAAAAAAAATTCTCAGTTTAAACATTTGTTATGTTATCTATGTTCTATTGTGAATAAAATATTGGCTCATGTGATTTGAAAGTCTTTTAGTTTTCATTTATTCAAATAATAAAAAAAAAAAAACGTCCCAACATTTCCGGAATTCGGGTTGTAAAGTGAAACAGATGTATTGTTGTAGATTAATAGTGCAGGCCCTGTGTGGGCCTAGTGAGGGCTGCCCGTGCAGGTCCAGCACTAAGGGACCAACGTTTTGCCAGTGAGCAAAGTCTCAGAGGCCCTGCGCTGGCAGCCCACTGGGGACCCTTAGGCTAGCCCTAAGTGGGCCTGTAAAGGGCCACTGCAGGCTTGTTTGCAGGGAGAGGTTCAAAGACGGCCGTTGTCACGGTCTTGCGACCAAAGATAGCCTACAATCATTTTCTGACAGTATCAGAAATTCAGCATGATCATCGCACATCGCACAGCTGCCACGACCCACGTTTACTGACCAGCCAATAAAAATGCAACATGAAATCAACACGACATGGCGCTAAAACATAAAACTGCTTACTTCAAGCACTTATTCCTTCCTCTTTCACTGCTTCCACTTTTTTCAGCACACATACATTTTTTTTTTTTTTACCTCTAGCGCATGCTGATGACGTTTTATTCTTCTATAGTGCATCGTAGCCTATGAGTTAATAGTTATCATGCATGTCGTACCCAAGTTTATTAGATACATGTCGCACAGTGTCATCAGCAGTGATCTTTTATGATTGCTAAAATCGTTATTTAAAAGCAGTTCAGTGAGGATAAATTTTCAAGCTCTAGCCAGCGTCCAGCGCCTTAACGGAGGGAGAAGGGGCCCGAGTCAATATGCTCTTATATGTGCCCCTGGCTAGAGGCTAGATTTCCCCTCTTCTGGTCAATGTATCCCTGTCTCTGCTGAATTATATTTAAAAAATAAAATATTTTTTTAAAACACTAGCAAGTAAAATACTGCAACATGACAATACAAACAACAATAAAATGAGAAATGGGCTTTAACTCAGCACTCCTCCCACTTAGAGAGCGTCTGGGTTTCATGATCCTGGTTCACACGCCTCTAGCCTACAGCGCTTTACAGAAAATCAGAGCGCTATTTCATAGTGACAGTATGACATTACACAATGTTTTTTTGCTCAAAACTCACTCTATTGTGACCTAATGCAGATATTGTAAATAAACTCACGCATAAATGTATTATGAGACAGTTCGCAGAAGTTTTACGTCACCGTAATGTGGGAATTATGATCACGCGATATTGACTGATGGATCGGCAGAGAATCATGTTTCTGCGAGTCATTAAGAAATTATGGTTCAATTCTGTTTAAAGTAATATGAGGTAAACATTTGAATACATAGCCTAATGTGCACACTTTTGGAGTAAAGTTTGTATGTTGTGTAGCGAAGCACTGATCAAAAATATGGAAGCAAACATGACTGAATATGTACAGTGTAGGGCTGGGCGATATATCTCATGCGATATGCATGCGCATCTGGTCAGTAAAGCCGGTTCCTTGATTAGCGGTAAATCTCCATCACCTGTTTTCAAATGGAGCGGCGTTTAATACACGGAGCCGTAGTTCACTGACAAGCTACGCAATATCGCTTTCATTATTGCAGATGAATCGCCTTCGATAATGAACGCGATATTGCGTTTGTCAGTGAATCATGCCCTGATGTATTAAATGCCGCTCCATTTGAAAACAGGTGATGGAGATTTACCACTAATCAAGGAACCGGCTTTACTGACCAGATGCGCATGCATATCGCATGAGATATATCGCCCAGCCCTAGTACAGTGTCTCGTTATTTTGATCAAAATATCATTAACTCCCGATAAATAGTCATCAAATATTGAAGCTATCTATGCTCAAGGTCAAATCAGAATATGTATTGTAAATGTGGTTTTGTAACAGCTGGGGGGGGGGGGATTTTTATTTTATTTTTTTTTTTTTCCAAAACATCCCCCCTCTGGTTTGTTTACAAATCGCACCCAGATTATAACTATATTTTAAATACCATTAACTGTCCTATTTACATGGTTAAGGCGGCATACACATTAAATAAACATGTTTTCTCATCAGGCACTGAATGGAGTGCACATTACAGGTCTTTCCAAGGGAAGGAAGCCGCGATGCTGCTCCTTGAGTTCAAACTTTTCCATTAGAACCGAAAAGACGCTGGAAGTTAAAACCACTCAAAAAGATCATGTCTGACGGTAATTTCGAGTTATCAGGCTATATTTAATATCGTGTCATGTTGTTCTGTGTATTTATTAGATCGTAACACTGCTGTTGTTCACTGACAAAATCTGACGCTATGAAATGGATTGAAATCGAAAGTGAAATTAAATATAATGGTGATTTCCCTCGTGCATGGCTTCACATCAGAATGTCGGGGATTTTCTAATGTTTACTTAAATTATGCAAGTCAAAAACGTAAAGGTATTTCCATTGAAGCTATATTTAGGTGATGCAATTTGTCCTCTGTAAAATTAGAGGAGAAAAAATGAAGTTTTTACCGCCCAGTTAGAGCTGGGCGGTAATTGTCAGCACAGTGTATTTTTCCTTCAATAGAGCGATACACTTTTGATAAATGTGCAATATTTTGTTTATTTTCCGAACGGCGTGACACGGAGTACAGCAGATAAGATTTAATTAAGCGAAGAACACAAATGACTTGAACACAAATGATTTATTTCTAAAGCCAAATCAAACAGAGCTAACAATCCCGTAAGGAGGCATGGATTTACCCTGGATTTACTGTGGTTACACTAATGCACCATGTTATTATGTCAGAAATGTGGGATATACATTTTATATTATTAATGTAGACATGAATCGTAGAAACCATGATATAGATAGATTTTACCATGGTAGTGATCGTACTGTGTGTGGTTTTACCCATTTGGCTATCATGATCTAATTGTGTTATACTCTAGATGACCAATGGTTCATTTTAATAAAAGTAGAGTCCTAACTCAGAATATTTCAATTTTGCCCTATAAATATGAGCTTGTTACAGTTTTTATAAATGTTACTGTTTTTGTTAATGAACATAAATTTACATCTGCATCAATCAGGAGCACAAACCTTTTTCATGATTTGAAACTATCACCATTAGAACATGCAGAATCTACTAAATCAATGTCTCCATTAAGATATATTGTTAAGGAAAAAAAGATTTTAAAAAATGCAAATGTTTTGAATATTGTAGCTCACATTTGTGAAATGTTAATCTGTTTGGCAAGTGTTTATGTTATGACAAAAAAAAATAAAAAAATAAATAAAGAGCAGTTTAAAACCACAAATAGCTGTCTGGTTACAGCTTTCACTCAGGAGAAGAAATCTGCCTTTAAACTTGAAAGATTTGACATGTATATTATTATAAGTATTGATATTGACTGATATGAAAAATGTTATTGTGATAATTCTTTTTGACCAGGGATTAAGAGGGCAAATGTTCTGACAAGATTCTCTCGAAGTTATGAACAAACATCTTTCCTGTAAACTTAATAGAACATTTGTTATGCGTTAGATCGTATATGTTAGCATAAAAAAACTATATTTATACATAATTCATGGAATATTTTTGTCCGAAAAGTTTTAGTAGGACGTATGTCTATTCTCTTTTTTTTTTTATTTTTTTTTTTTACTTTTCCTACAATTTAAGGACGTTCAGAAAATATTCAGAGGTAACGTTCTCTAAATGTGTACCGAAATGTTAAATTGTAATGTTCCCTTAATGTTTGCCTTAACTAAATATTTTGTACATTCAAAGAATATTTAGAAATAATGTTTTCATAACTTAATTGGAACATTATAGCTGGACATTCTTAGTTTGCATTTATAAGCTGGCAAATGTGCTGAAATTAACGGACTGAACAGTAAATTCTCAGTGTTTCCATATACAGGGAAGACTTTGAAGACCTCAGACTTTGAAATGAGGAAGGGAGCAGTATCTCCAGAGCCCAGCTGTGTGTCTCTGAAGAGCACTCAATCCATGATTAAGCCCCCTACATTCAGTGATGGACCAGTAACCTCTGACCCCAGGTGACACACTGTCCAGTAATGGATACAGTACAATCCCTCCAGTTTTTTGTTTTTGTTGTTGTTGTTTTTTGTTTGTTTTTTTGTGATTTTTTACGATCCAAATAACCGATTTTGTGTAATTTCCATTTTTTTTTTATTTTATTTTTTATAATTCTGATGGCACATTGACCATATTGTATTATGTTAGATGCACAATAGTCATACATGACACAAAGAATAAACAACATGTCTGAAGCTTGTTTATTTTGCAAAGAAACAAATGATGACAGGGCAAATTAGTACAACACAAAGTAAAATAAAAACAGTGCTTAATTTAGGAACTTTCTTATTTTTGCTGCTGCAGCTGTTGTTTCATTAATATTAAGACACTACACCAGGGGCGTTTCCTCCGAGGAGGCAAGGGAGGCAGTGTCTCCTCAAAAAATTGGATGAGAAAATAATTGATATTACATAAATCGCAAATATTACTAAATATGGCATTAAAAGTATAAAAGTCACTCATTTTTTATAAAGTAACAATGTAAAGTTACAGCGGAGGCTTGCCTCCCTTCGGTCCATAGACTTAAAGCAGAGACCCTAAAGCGTGCGGTGACTTTTCTGGAGGCTCATTGAGATGAATGGGGGAAAGTCACGTGAGAGGAGGCAATGCCTCCATTGCGCTATAATTGGATATGATCGGTTATGATTGGATGTGATTGGTTCTTGCGATAAATCCCGCCTCTCGTTTTCGTGCAAGCTCTCGGGCTGAATGAAGAAAATGATGGCGTTATTGACTAATTATAAAGTAAACAAACAACTCTCCTGCTTAGATACCACTGCTTTGTGTCACGTCAAAATAAAACTTGAAATGGTCTGAAAACGTGATGACTGCGTCAGTTTTGAGTGAGCATTCAGTGTGATGAAATGAAAGATATATCTTCGTGTGTGTGGCAGTGTTTACATTGCTTTTATGACGATGATGACCCGAAAATAAGTTGACTATTAAAAAAAAAAAAGCTGAACATCAGTTCACAAATAAAAAAAATATTGGTAACATTTTACAGTAAGGTGTGATTTAATCTAACATGAACAAACAATGAACATTTATTACAGTATTTAGCCTATTAATCTTTGTATACATTAGTTAATACAAATACAGTTCATTGTTAGTTCATGTTAGTTCACAGTGCATAAACTAATGTTAACAAACACAACTTTTGATTTTAATAATGCATTAGTAAATGTTGAAATTCATATTAACTAAGATTAATAAATGCTGTAAGTAGGCTATTGTTTATTCTTAGTTCATGTTAACTAAAGTAGTTAACTAATGAAACCTTATTGTTTCCAGAATATTGTTCAAATTGTTACTGCCTTTAGTTATTATTTTGGAATAAATATAAAAATGCATAAAAACACTATGAAATGTATAATTAGTATTAAAATGATTAAATAAAATAAAAAAATAATATTAATAAAATACAAAATATAATTATTTGTTCTCTTTTTTATGTAATATTTATTTACCCAGGAAAATGTGACAACATTAAGTGTAACAGGGACACACACACACTCTCACACACACATACATATACATATATTTATATATAAAACTGCCTCCTCATTTTAAAACACCACCGCACGCCACTGCACTACACTATGCCTACAGTAATGCACGGATCCAGTACTGACAAACATACTAAACTGTTTCCCCCAAAAAAGTTTGTTCACTTAAGATATAACCGACTGTGTACATTAATAATCGCAAAGACTGACATTTTGGTGAGCGCATGCAGCAAGGCGGGAAGTGCATGAAACACAAATCCACAATCAGTCCGACTGACTGACTGAATTGAGTTCTTTTTCGCAGTATACTGTGTTTTTAATAACTCGTTATATTACTAGTAACCATGTGATCCTTTTTATTTGTTTATTCATCCATGTTTCTTAATCACTCTAATGTGTTAATAACATTAAACAGTACTACCCACTGAAAGCTGTGCCTGATATAAATGAAATCTCTGTCGATTTGACACTTATCATCATATCACCCAGCCATATAAAACAATAATAACTTTTGCTTACTTGAATTTCACTTGTGTCCCGCTTCCGTCTGTCTCAGACATCCTTAACTGTTTGTGTTTGATTACATAGACAAGTCCATATCGCAGAAGTTTGCTTCAACAGTAGAATTTCTTTTGTCATCTGTTGTCATCCATGTTTTATTATAAGGACTACCAAACAGTTTACCCCGACTCTGGTGTAATGCGTTAGGAAATTGCTTTGCTGATCCGTGGCAGTTATGTGAAACTCTGGTGAGAAACACACACCACTCACCGACATCACATGCGCACATCTGTATCTTGAAAATAGTGCATTACAACTTAAAATTTATTTTTGCAATTATTTTGCGGTGAAATTATGCAGGATCACAAAAAATGCAACATGTTGATTTTGCGTTGGATTCAGTGATCGCGGATCGCAAAACACTGGAGGGACTGACTTATACAATGAGAAGAGGTCATTTCAGTTAATTATATTATATTAATTAAAATGTAAAGACGTATATGAATTATATCTCAGTATCTCCAGGAAGAGGAAGAGATCTTCATCTCCAGAACCCAGCTGTGTGTCTCTGAAGAGCACTCAATCCATGATTAAGCCCCCTACATTCAGTGACAGACCAGTGACCTCTGACCCCAGGTGATTTTCAACATGTATTTGGTGATTTACCTACTGTAGTGAAACTAGTTAGAGATAGTGCATTCATTTTCTTATAAATACAATCTCAGTGTTTATTGATATAGAAAGATGAATATAATACAGTGTACAAATATGTACAGGCCTAAGCAGAAAGCCAAATTTTAAGTTGTCATGTCTGAAAAGGAGTTAAAGTATTTTCCAGAAAATAAGTCGGTAACGCTTTAGATTACAGCCCGCAACGTACAGCGTAAGTAAACAGAATTTACAGTGTAACTTTTTTGTAATTATAGTGTACCTATTCAGTACCTCCATGTAGGTATAAGGGAATAATATGCTAAGTTTGAGGAATAAAGGGGTAATAACCTGTAAAATTACAAATTATTTCTACTGTAAGTATTTTGAAACTAAGGGGTACCCATTGTAATGTTACGTGGTATTTATGACCTAACAACAGTCTTTGCAAGCAATTTAGCAAAAACGTGCACTGTGTACTTTTTAATAGCCTACACATAAAAAAAAAATTAAAAAAAATCAGTAATTGCAGAGAAAAATCTTGCACCAGTTTTAATTTAATTATTTAATGACCAAATTAAACCCTCTATATATATATATATATATATATATTTTTTTTTTTTTTTTTTTTTTTTTTTTTTTAATATAAAAACTATAAAAACATCACATCCACTGAAATACAAGTGTTGTATCATGTATTTTTTTCTGCGAACAGCTGGAAAGAGGTAAGATTGTCGTCAGCTGAGATCGACGAATACGCTTTCATAAGGTAAGTAGACTGGTGAATTATAGCAGAAACTCATTAACTAATTTCACTAGATATCCAGTTTTGTTGTTCAGTAATCTCCATCATATATCCTTTAATTAGTTGCTAGATGTTCTCCTGGCTGAATCTGTTCAAAATGTCTTGCTTTTTCAGCTCTTTGTTGCCCCCGTGCCAACTTTCCTGAGACCTGTAGCAGGCATCAAATTTGAAATGAGCTCATTTAGTGGATAAAAGTGTCAAATTTATCTGTTTAAACATTTATGTTCTCTTTGTTCTATGTGAATACAAATTTGGATCATGCGATTTGAAAATCTTTTAGTTTTAATTTTAGTTTTAATATTCAAATTTAAAAAAAAACAAAAAAAAAAACATCCCAACATTTCTGGAATTCGGGTGGTACTAAATATAGGCTCAAAGATGCACTAGTCAAAGAGACATACCAGTCAAAAACTGTAATATTGTGGAAAAGCTGGGGAAAACAGGCAGAGGCAAGGATCTATGTGCAGGCATTTCATGGAAAAACTAGAACAAACAATAAGCCAAAAACCAAAGGGAACAAAGAACAGAATGTTAGGAAAAGAAACAACCATTACATTCAACAACTCACAAAGAACTAAAGAAACACTAGGGCTATATATATATATATATATATATATATATATTTACTTTACTTTACTTTACTTTACTTTTAGTCATTTAGCAGACTCTTTTATCCAAAGCGACTTACAAATAAGAAAAGTAACAAACTAAAAGTCAAAACTCTGCAAATATTATATACACACACATTTAAGAAAACAAAGAAATTAAATAAAAACTACAAATGCATAAATTTCAAAAACCATTTAAATGAAAACAAAAAAGTAAAGCTAAAAACAATTTAAAATATTAAAACAACTAAAGGTATGAGTATAATAATGCTTCTAACATACTGAGCCAAACACACGTTTTAAAAACAACAACAAAAAAAAACAATTTAATGTGTGGTGCATGAGCCACACATATACATATACATACATATAAAAATAAATGCAATATATGTATTATTTCATTTCCATGTAATATGAAGTAATTAAAAATAACTAAAATTAAATAAAACTAAAACTTAATAAACAACCATACAGACATCAACACTGAGCCAAACACACGTTTTAAAAACAACAACAACAACTTACTTACGCATAGTAAGAAATGGTTATAGAAAACTGAAACAGAAGTGAAACAAGTAGTAGGAAAGAGGAAAAATAAAAGATACTATATATATATATATATATATATATATATATACTGAACAAAATTATAATTGCAACACTTTTGTTTTTGCCCCCATTTTTCATGAGCTGAACTCAAAGATGTAAGACTTTTTCTATGTACACAAAAGGCCTATTTCTCTCAAATATTGTTCACAAATCTGTCTAAATCTGTGTTAGTGAGCACTTCTCCTTTGCCGAGATAATCCATCCACCTCACAGGTGTCAACCTCAAGATGCTGATTAGACAGCATGATTATTGCACAGGTGTGCCTTAGGCTGGCCACAATAAAAGGCCACTCTAAGGCCACTCTAAAATGTGCAGTTTTATCACACAGCACAATGCCACAGATGTTGCAAGTTTTGAGGGAGCGTGCAATTGGCATGCTGACTGCAGGAATGTCCACCAGAGCTGTTGCCCGTGAATTGAATGTTCATTTCTCTACCATAAGCCGTCTCCAAAGGCATTTCAGAGAATTTGGCAGTACATCCAACCGGCCTCACAACCGCAGACCATGTGTAACCACACCAGCCCAGGACCTCCACATCCAGCATCTTCACCTCCAAGATCGTCTGAGACCAGCCACCCGGACAGCTGCTGCAACAATCGGTTTGCATAACCAAAGAATTTCTGCACAAACTGTCAGAAACCGTCTCAGGGAAGCTCATCTGCATGCTCGTCGTCCTCATCGGGGTCTCGACCTGACTGCAGTTCGTCGTCGTAACCGACTTGAGTGGGCAAATGCTCACATTCGATGGCGTCTGGCACTTTGGAGAGGTGTTCTCTTCACGGATGAATCCCGGTTTTCACTGTACAGGGCAGATGGCAGACAGCGTGTATGGCATCGTGTGGGTGAGTGGTTTGCTGATGTCAACGTTGTGGATCGAGTGGCCCATGGTGGCGGTGGGGTTATGGTATGGGCAGGCATATGTTATGGACAACGAACACAGGTGCATTTTATTGATGGCATTTTGAATGCACAGAGATACTGTGATGAGATCCTGAGGCCCATTGTTGTGCCATTCATCCACGACCATCACCTCATGTTGCAGCATGATAATGCACGGCCCCATGTTGCAAGGATCTGTACACAGTTCCTGGAAGCTGAAAACATCCCAGTTCTTGCATGGCCAGCATACTCACCGGACATGTCACCCATTGAGCATGTTTGGGATGCTCTGGATCGGTGTATACGACAGCATGTTCCAGTTCCTGCCAATATCCAGCAACTTCACACAGCCAGTGAAGAGGAGTGGACAACCTGATCAACTCTATGCGAAGAAGATGTGTTGCACTGCGTGAGGAAAATGGTGATCACACCAGATACTGACTGGTTTTCGGACCCCCCCAATACAGTAAAACTGCACATTTTAAAGTGGCCTTTTAATGCGGCCAGCCTAAGGCACACCTGTGTAATAATCATGCTGTCTAATCAGCATTTTGATAATCTATCCACCTCACAGGTGTGGCATATCTCTGCAAAGGAGAAGTGCTCACTAACACAGATTTAGACAAATGGTAACAATATTTGAGAGAACAGGCCTTTAGTACATAGAAAAAGTCTTAGATCTTTGAGTTCAGCCTATGAAAATGCCTGGGTAAAAACAAAAGAGTTGCGTTTATAATTTTGTCCAGTGTGTGTGTGTGTGTATATATATATATATATATATATATATATATATATATATTAGTGGTACGTTCAACTTTTTTCATGGTTCCTCGGGTTTGTATCACGGCATTAGAGTCAATGGTTTCGCACGCTTTTTAGGGAAAAACTATACTGTCAGTGTCAAATAAAATAAAGAAAATAAGAATAATCTATTTAACTACAAGCAACAGCATAAATAAATACAATAGAGTAAAGATACAAATAAAATAAAACAGTGATTTTCAGTTTTTTTTTTAGTAGGTCTAGCATTAGTTTAGGTATTATAAACTGAATAAAGTAATCAAATGTAAAACAGCATTGCATATTTGACTGTATAAATAAAAGACAATTTTTATTAAAGTTACAAAAGCATTCAACTGGCATATGAAAGTGATTTCTTTGTTGTTGCTGTTTGATTAATATTAAGAAAGTGCTTTCACTTTAAGAGAATGCACTGCTCCAGTGCACTGATACTGTACGTTCAGCCGGCTATGTCTGCTATAGGATACTCTACCAAGACGGGCATTTTGACATAATTTTTGTGTGAATTTGTCCATTCAAACACAATACCTCAGAGAGAGCTTAATATTTGCGCGTGTTCTGAGTCGCGAGTTTGTGTGCTTCTGATGAGCGCAAGCACAAATCTTCTCACTGCGCGCGCCAGTTCGCGTCCTCTGGCTCTTAAATGTTTAAAGTGGCAAAGCTTACATGAGTTTAGTTTAAACACAGATATCAACGTGTGCTGTTCAAGTCTCACCTGTGCGCGCGCGCTATCACCACCCGGGTGATGACGGAATAAAATGCTCATAATCCAGCATACGGCACTCGCATTGAACAAGAGTGGATGGTTTGTCCACTTTTTTTCTTCTTCCACCATCGCTGTTGTTGTAATGTACTGGGAAGCCAGAATTCGCATCCATCAACAGAAGCATACATTAGCCGAACCCTGTTTTTTTACGTGTTACCATATTGCATATGCCTTGTCAGAGTTAAGTTGAACCGCGGTAGTGCGTGCCGAACCGTGTGTGGAGAACCGTACGGTTCGTTTTTTTTCCGCGAACCGTGCCACCCCTAATATATATACAGGAGGCTAACAAGCTGAACAAGATAAGATACAAACTGACTACAAACACCACGGGAGACAGGAAGTGACATAAAAGTCTAAGACAAGGCACAGAGAACATGTAACACAAACAAGAAAGAGCTTATTTGTGAGGAGAGCAATCACGCTTATTTTCTAAAACCAAAATAAAACTTAACACCTCAAAATTGCAATAAAAATGAATAAATTAAAATAAAAAAAAATGAATAATAAATAATTAAAAAGTCAAAGTCTTCTTACACTGGATGTGCTGGTTTTGGCCTCATTGCTAGCTGCAGTCATATAACACACCTGTGACTCACAACTACTTAAGGAGCTCACATTTACATAAAGTAGCCTTGTTGACCAGTTTGGGTGAGTAAGGGCAAAACGCACAAGATATAGTACTTTCAGTGCCCTCTAGTTGGCGATATCACATCTTTTGTAGCAGAAATATATTGCTGCAGAAAAGCTAGGTGCCATGCAAAATGTAATGTGTAACTGCAACACTCATTTCAAATGTAGTTGAGTAAAGAGTACAGATACTCATTCAAAAATGTAGTGAAGTAGAGAGTAAAAGTTGCTAATATCTTTGATACGCAGTAAAACTACAAAGTATCCGAAAATATACTCAAGTAGAGTAATTAGTTACATTTACTCCAGTACTTTACACCTCTGAAAAAAAAGTTACGCTGTAAATTGTTTACTTACGCTGTAAATTTAAAAGCATTGGTCTGTAATTTAAAGCATTACCAATAAGTCACACTTGAATGTAAGTCACAGAGGGTGAGAAATTACTTTGAAGGGAAGAAAAAAGACTTATAAAGGTTTAAACAGATAATCTGAGCATAAGTCTCATTTGATTATTACAGCATTAAGCAACTCTACAGAAGACAGCAGTGCCATTATTCAGCTCAGTTCATGCTTTATTCTCATCTGATAGTTTCAGTGCCATCATACCAACAATATTTTTGAACATTAAGTGTATTTTAAACCCCAACTAATCAAGCCAAAAACTAGGACAGGAAACTAAGGGTGTATTCACACCTGTCTTGTTTGGTTCAACTGAATCAAACTCAAGTTCGTTTCCTCCTTTGGTGCGGATCTTTTGGGCAGGTGTGAATACAGCAATCGCACTCGGGTGCACACCAAACAACCGCACCGAGACCCAGCTGAAGAGGTGGTCTCGGTCCGCTTCCAAACAAACTGTGGTACCGTTCATTTAAGGTGTGAATATGACACGACCTCTATCCGACCCAATTGCAGAAATCACACTCAGAAACAGACAGCTCGCACATGTAGTGCTGTTGTTTGCGTTTTAATCACTTGTTTTTAAACCACAATGCTTCGAAATGCATGCAAATTATGTGTTTTCGTGACCATGGCACACAGCAACATGACGTGAGCGCACTAAATAGGCTAAAGCCTGCCGCAAAAGTTACCATGAATATGTTGGGGGAAAATAGTAAATAGATATTTCACTTATTTATTAATTAACTAGTGTTTTCTGAGTCAGTGTCACAAAGATGAAATTGATGATCCTGACTCACCATCTCATCATGGACACGCTTTTAGAAAGAAATGCATTTTTACGGATTACATAATGAAAGAGTTTTTGTTTTGGATTTGAATTATTTTGTTTTGTAGTTAATTAAAACTTTCTATAGATATATTCATCATATCTGTAAGGAAAATATTCGCTAAGTTTCGGTTCATTTTTGTGAAGCGCTCCTGTTCAACACCGAGATGGCAAGCACATATTATTTGTTTTCTTTATTTTACAAAAGCACAACATTTTGTTGATATTGTGAGTGTGCACAAATAAAAATAGACGCTTTACAGTTCTGAACAATGTTTTATTCGTACCTGTATGAGCAAAAATGACAGCATATTTAATTTGTTTCCACTGATGTCCTGAAGCGTGCTTCAGCTTCCACACTCTGCACAAATAGTGCCTAATAGGGTACATTAATCTAGGTTAAATGTTTAAACTAACATTGTGATATGCTTTAAGTATTTTATATCTATAGATTTTATTTGACAAGTTGTGATTACAACATCGTATGACATTCTTATATGACACTCATAAGTTTCTTCATATTGCGTTAGTATCTGATAACACCAAATCAGTAAAAGAATAAAAATTGCACTATGAAAGATCTGCCCATGATTAGCCTGTTTTTGCACTTCCTGTTTTCTGTGCTTGATCATTTCTGTCCAGTGATTGGATTACCTTAGCACACATGGTTTTGTTTACAATTTCTAGTTCACTTGCAGAAAGGGCAGTGTGAAAGTGAACCGCACCAAACAAAAAAAAAAAACATTGTATTTGGTCCGAACCAAAGCAAGTGAACTAGTGGACTTTCCTGGTGTGAATACACCCTGAGAGACCAAACAAAAAAGTCCAAAACAGGACAATTATAAGATGCAGCACATTTCAGATGATAGAAAATGTGACTTATATTCCAGAAAATATGTTAGTTCAATTTTACATGACAGCTTATATAGCAACTTATATAACAGGAGTCTGTTAAACTGACACTTTTGTCTTAAATATGTCACTGTTCCTTGCGTTAGGACTGTAAAATTGGCTGAAAAACTAAATTCAAATTTTGTACTAAAATATGATCAGTGTTTTAATTGTATTTGAATTTTAAAGGCATAATTTCTGTTAGGGGGGAAAAAGCTTTTGCCTTCTCTCCGGAGGCCACAAGAGGGCACATCGAGCAAAATATTACTAATGCACATTTCTTCAAAGCAATAAAACACAACTATCTTTGAAAAAAGTGCATAATGTGTTTAAAGTAATGTTTATAAACCATACATAATTAATTGCGTTGCTTAACAGTTAGAAACGAAACAGCATCATGTACAGGTGCATCTCAGAAAATTAGAATATGGTGAAAAAGTTCATTTTTTTCTTGTAACGTATTTCAAAAAGTGAAACTTTCATATATTTTAGATTCATTACATGTAAAGTAAAACACTTCAAAAGTTTTTTGTTTTTTGTTTTAATTTTGATGTTTAGAGCTTACTGAAAGTCAAAAATCAGTATCTCAAAATATTAGAATATTTACATTTGAGTTTCAATAAATGACCATCCCTACAGTATAAATTCTGGGTATCTCTTGTTCTTTGAAACCACAATAATGGAGAACACTGCTGACTTGGCAATGGTCCAGAAAACGAATATTGACGCCCTCCACAAAGAGGGTAAGTCACAGAGGGTCATTACTGAAAGGGGTGGCTGTTCAAGGAGTGCTGTATCAAAGCATATT